>VZRF01010205.1:713546-880736 GCA_013396875.1 Vireo altiloquus | reverse complement strand
AAAAAAAAAAAAAACCCAAACCACCAAAAAACCAGATTTATCTCAAACAAAATTACACCTGGCATCATAAGGAGGAAAAAATGGAATTTTTTGAGGAACGAGGGCTAGTGGTCATCTTTTGGTAATGGACTGGTAGAAAGTGGTTGGGTGGTGTATCTTCTTTTTTTTTGTCTTATCAAGTTCATGATTTTCTGGGGATAAGTCTCAAGGAGTGCAATTGAAGAAACTGGAAGTTTCCTTCAGTAAAATCTGGACTTGGCTTTAACAACCCATTGTGGTACGTAAGAAACATTAAATAAATCCTTTGCCCGTAGAAGTCAGTAACAGCTTTGCCATTGATTTCAGTTGTGCCAGAATTTTACCCATTGTGTTTTGTTTCAACCAAAACTATTCTCATTTTAGGTAACATTTTAAAACATTTTGTGTTTTCTTGATGTTAGGAGCTATTGTTGAGCAATAGCAGGATGTTTCTTTGGGATTTTTTTGCCTCAAGTTGCACCAGGGGAGGTTTAATTTGGATACTGTAGAAAATTTCTTCACCCAAAGGTTTGTCCAGCCCTGGTACAGCTGCCCAGGGCAGCAGTGGAGTCACTCTCCCTGGAGGGATTTAAAAGATGTATAGATGTGCACTTGGGAACATGGTTTAATGGTGGATTTGGCAGTGCTGAAAGAACAGTTGGACTTGATGATCTGAAAGTTCTTTTCCAATCTAAATGATTCTGTGATTCTGTGATTCTATTATGATTTTCTATAGAATTCTACTTCTTTAATTATCATTATAATCAAACTAACTTTACTATATGTGATACAATGCCAAATAAATAACGGCTATGAAACTAAAGTATACGAACTCTTGAAAACTTTCAAGATGCAGAAAAAAAAGTTACAAAATAATCAAACAGAAATGCACATACGTGTGTGAGATGATATTGGCTTGGTTCTGACAAGAGCTGCCAGTTTTGTCTATGTCATCAGATGAAAAGCACTGATGGCCACATGGACACCAAATCAGAGTTATCTGGAAACTGCAAGTGTTTTTGGCACAAAAAATCAAAAGGAATGAAGGAAGTGCAGGGACACAGTGCTAAAGAGGGAAGACAGACAGAATCTGTCTTTCCACAGATGAACTAGGATACAGAATCCAGAATTTTGGATGGGCATTTTTGTTTTTTAATTTGGTCAAATAATTCTGAGCAAGTATATTACATTAATGTTTCCTTTGAGCATAATTGTGTGTGCTTTTGGTGTGTACATCTCTGTGCCTGTCTGCATACATGGAACGTTTCGTGCTTTCTGGCTGGCTGTGATGAGTGAGAAAATCACTCTTCATTACCAGTATTTTCTCTTGTTTCATCTTGTATTTTTATCCCTTGTGGATGGTTTTATAGCTGTTTAATATAAAACTAAAAGAAGTGTAGAGGTTTATGGTACAGAAAATCTAGTTGTTCCCTTTGTGGAATAGTTTTTATCCTTTGGGGTGCATCTTGAGGGCACAGAGGTGAGTCATGCTTTAAAAATAAATTTGTTTGGAAGTACATAGAAATGACTTGAAATGGGAGGAGCGGGGCTGACTCTTGTAGAGATGAGGCTGCAGCATTTTCTGTCATCCCCACAGAAAGAAAACCAGTGCAGGTTGTGTGGCCTAACCCTTAAAACCGTCCTGAGAGAAATATCCTGTGCTCATCTGAGAACATTCTTAGTCTTACTAAAGCCAAGGTGAGGTGGACACCCAAGAATCTGTGTGACCACCTAGAGAGGTGCTTCGTTCCTTGAACATTCAGTGAGCACTTGGAAGCAGAAGAGATTTCGTGGCTTTATATATTATCGTAATCCAGATTGATGTGGGCTATATAGACTCCTAAACCATGCAGAAGATTTTATGAGAGCACAAGAGTGAGCATATGCTCCTGTAACAACCCAAATACAATATATATGTGTAATACATATACATACATATGCATTTATAAGAGACACACATCACTTATATATAAAAAGCGTGAAATATTTGGAGAACGTTGCACCTGTGCTCCTGTGTACATCTGTAAGAAAGAAAAATCATGAAATTACAATGCACATGTATTCACCTCTATTTAATGCTAACTTTTACAAGTTTGCACTCATTAGAGAGACTTGAATTTTCTGCTCATTTTTGTAGAGCAATAAAGAAGGGGACTTCTGTGTTCACTTACCTGTTGTCAATTACTGACGCCTCATTACACAAATCACTTGGAAAGCTGATGAGGTTTTATCTAACATAGAGGCCAGGTCAATCAATCGTCATCAGACCTGTGGATCTTCAATGGACATTGAAAGGTTAACCCAGTTCTTCAGGGCCTCCATCATGTCAGCAAAAATTAGCAAGAAGGTGGCCGAGTTGTCAATAGAGCACAGAGACAATTAGTTAATGATTAGAATGTTAGCACTTGGGGAGTTGATAACAAAATGAGCCATCTTGGATACATTTGCATGCATTTAGAAAATCTATATAGCTTGGTGGGATGGAAGGGAAGTCTGTGCATATGGTGCAGTAAGGAGTGCCATAAATGAGAATTATGTGTTTCTGAGTCTATTGTAGACTTGGCTGTGCTAAATGAAGCCACCATATCAGAAAACCTGCACATTTCAGTTTATCAGAGTCAGGTACTTGGCTTCACTGATCTACTTAGTAGCCAGCATTAGCAATGAGACTGCTGCCCTGTCATCATAACCCCATTTTCAGCTAAATGATTATGGATTTGATATGTTCTACGGTAAGCACTGGCCTTACCAGTTGTGATTAAACTTGAAGCTTGTTAAATTAGGGACAAGGTAAAATTAAAAGACTTCCTCCTGTTTAGGATTTCATCACTTAATTTTATTCTTGACTTCTCTTCTTTCATAAGAATATTCTGTAAGACTTCTGCCTGCAATTATAATTTCATTTTATATCCCTTGTTGGAACATGAAATCCGCTGTCCATATCACCAGGCCAGGATACCTCCTTGTGCTGGCTGAGGCTTCTTAACTAGTTTAGGCATGAAAAATAAATGTTAGAAATTGTCTGAATAATTACTTGAACAAGTGGGTTTTGATCGTTTCAAGGTCTCCTTTACCTTTGTGCTCTCCATCGGGTTCAGACAGTTCCAATGCTCATGACTACATTTAAAAATTGCTGAAACGTTCTGCCATTGAAGTATTGCAGAGATTTATTTCAGGCTGTTAGGTTTCTCTCTACCTTTGATGGAAGACTAGTGTAGGCTCTATATCTGAATCGCATTGTCCACCATTATAAACACCCCCTTAATAAGAGACATCCACTCAGTGTCTAACAAAAGAATTCCTTGGATTCTGAGAAGGGCTTTAAGAAGATATATCATATATACTATAGGTTATCCTGTGACCCAATTGCCTTCCTATTGATGTGCTGATACCTGGACTTATGTCTCTGAGTGCTTTGACATACGAGTATCCAATTATATTCAATTTAGATTCAGGTGGCAAAGACCTTCACTTTTATTTAGCAAGCACAGATTTTGTAAGTTTTAAAGGAAATGTCATGAAGGGAAAAGGAAGATTTTCAGATGGCTGACTCCAGCTTTATGTTTTCTACCCCTTCAACCCTCTGCAAGCCATAACAATTGAAGTCACAATCACATTTATATGAGATTTAGTGAGAAAGGGGCATGAGATGACCAAGTGGTGGTTTCTGCAACAGTGAAAGTGAGACATTACAGTCTCCAGCATCTGTTCAGACAGTTTTCAGCCCTACATTTTATAAACAAAAAAGGCATCTCTTTTCCTCCTGTGAGCAATAAAGACGATGAAAATGTGCTTTAAAGACATCCGCATTTGAATTGTCGCATCTGAAGCAGAAAGTCTAATTGTCTGGAATATTAGTCCTCCACGCCATTGTGATGAGCCTTTATGAGTATCTTCCTCCAAGTATATTGAAAAACTCAAGTGTGCTTGACACTGAGCACTAATGTTTCTCTCTACACGTTGATGTTGCCGTCACAAAAATGTGTCATGCCTTAGAGCTGTAACTTCCAAAGCAATTACGCACAGGAAATATTTCGGATTAAGTGAAAATAAAAATATCATGGCCAGTAAACACTGTTTCATTACCAGGCTCGTGATCAGAGTTGGTGTGTTTAAGCCATAGTCATACTGTGCTGTCTTTATTCTTTCATTATTCTTTTTATTTTTTCATTATTCAAAGGATTTTCTTTTTATCCACTAAGTTCAGGTTTAAATATATATAACAAGACAGATTCCACATTATTACATCTGGAGTTATTCAGCTCTGATGTGCCAGATTAACCAAAAGCAAGTTTTTGCCCACAATGTCATGGAACAGTCACAAAGAGAGACACATTTTCTACAAAGCATTGCAAACCCACACCGTTGGGTTGTACTGGTGGTACCCAGACTTCTGGAACCAGATGCATCCTTCCTTTTCACCTGCTCCTCACCTCCTACAGAGGAAGCCCTTTTCCCCCTGGGATGTGTTGTCATTCTGCCTCTTTGACCTCCAAACTGACAGAAATGGTTAAACTCCCTTGATGGAAGTTTTCTTGTTGGTATTTTGTTGAAATGCTTTTTGTACTTTAATGCCACAATATAGATTCTTTAATGATGGTTTCTGATTCCCTAAAAATTCTGATTGCCTGTTGAACTATTGCAACTATCGCCTTTCTTGTTTCTCATTTCTCTCTTGCACTTTGATCAGAAGCTTTGTTGAAATGTGTTGGTGTTGAGCCAAGGGAAGTTTTCTTTTTTGTCTCATGCCAGCTACACTGAAGTATATTTCTGAGTAGAAGAATGGGCTAAGCAGGGAGTCCTGCTTGGGGAATGTAAACACTATTGTGGGCAGTATATTAAGAAATATCCTGAAGTCAAAGTCAAAACTTCTATCTAGATGGGAAGAGATGCCCATAGTAAAACAAAAAGCACTCAGAGGATTTCAGCTGAAATATTTATTGACATCTATTTAACCACCAATCTCAGAGTGTTTTTATATGAAAATAATAAAGCCCTGAACCACTTCTGCCTAGTTTTTTCTAGAAACAAAACAAAAAAACAACTGGAAAGGACATTTTAGTGTTATTTTCCCTGTAGGTAAAAATTAAAAAAAAACTGGCATGAAAGCTGTTCCCTTGAGATCTCTTGGCAAGGAAGACCCATGAGCCTCATGTACATTTGGATAACAACAGCACCTCAAAGCTCTTTGAAGTTATACCCTTCAGTACTAATCAGATTTCATTCAAAAGAGAAATCTAGGATGATGTTTATGAGGGTTTGCAGTTTCACCATGGTTTTGATCAGAAACAGATGGTGTATCTGAAACAATTAGAAAAACTTTTGTTTAGAAGCAGCCCACATGTAATTGACTGTTTGATGTAGACATCATAGCATTTGGTATTGGGGAGTGAAACTTGTACATGTATTTAAAATTTGGTGTGCCAGGACCTCAGCAGGTGTCAGCTGGCTTTGCTTCTGGAGGCTGTCTCAGTTCCCATGAGCTGAAGATCCCAGCCCACAGTCCCTCCAAATGAATAATCATCTTCTTACAAAATGGCCAGAACCACACCCTGTCCTAAGAATAATGTCAGAGAAGATGCACCAGCCCCAGGCAGCTAAAAAATTGAGTTTGTGGCTAGAAGATGTTCCTGCGAAATTACTTTTGTTAAGGATTCCTTCAACTGACTGTGAGTCCAGCTGGGCATTGCTGTGCCTGGAGTGCGTGTGAAGGCTTCAAATCACACCAGGCACTGAGATCAGGGCTCTGGGTTTGTTTTGCCTTCACGCACAATTTACATTTTCCCTAAGACTTAGTTCTCGGTTAGGATCTTGTCACTAAACCAACATTTTCCTACCAGAAAGTGGGAAACTCTGAGTTATTGTAAAGGAAAAACACAGTGTACACAATATTAAGAATGTGAGTCCAGTTTTCATGACTGGAGACTTTCAGGGGTGGCTGAAATTTAGACATGCAGCTGTGGGAATGTGGGTTCAGGAAAACACTAGCTGTTTTCTCACCATGCTGGAGACCAATGCCTGCTCAGAAAACTGTTGGTGATCACTCTTCTACAAACTCTAGTGAGACAACATTTTCTCCTCGGCGATGGTGTTTACAAGAGAGCTCCATGAGGGATACTTAAAAGATTCAGTTGTTTCCTGTGAGTTTTCATTGCTAGAAGAATTTACCTTGTGCCTAAAATTCGGTGTCAGCCAATAATTCTTATGCGTGGTTTCACACATCTGTATGTGTGGACATGTGTTCAGTATAGATTTTTATGGATTTTGAAGGAAGAGCAAACAGAACCAGCTGACCACTTAGTAAGGTCACTTTCTTAATAGACAGTGTGGAGTTGTACTTACTGAGAATTTAACACTGCTTTGTGGGAGATCAAGTCTCTCTCTCACAAAGGAGATACAGCATTCTTTCAATAAGAACAGGAATAGACATGAACGTGCTACAGAACCCCACTATATATACACAAAGCCAATTGTCTCGAATTAAATGCTGTTGAACAAACTGCCATTTCCATTAAAACCCCTTTTAGCACTCCACCTGTAATGGGATGAAAATATAAGTAATAATGGGCCCAGGCACACAAAAATGCACACTTAAACCATTTCAGATGCACGTGTAACGCAAGAAAAAGACATAAACATGAATTAGCCCATGTACAAAACGACTTTCACCCACAAGGCTCGGATTTATTCCACCTAACTTTAGGCACTTAACCAGGGAGCTTAAGGATATTCTCTCCTGTGGCTCTCCATGTAGTCAATGGAGTGAGAGAGGCACCGTAAGGAGGCAATTTAGTCTGTCTAGGATCTGAATTGTCCTTATGAGATTCCCATTTTCCTCCAGTGCCTATTTAGTTATTTGTAGGGTAACAGTGTTTTTATGGTAGACACTTCAGTTGGCGGCCTCGTGTGGGGGAGATAAATCTTGGCCAAGCAGACTGAGTTGGAAGTAGCAGTTTATGTTGCACCGTTGCTGTGATTTCTTTGAAGCTATGAACATTCCCTCAGGACTCTTAGTGATAAAAAAATAATAATTTAGAGATAAGCTAAGAAATCTTTAGGGTTTCTTTAAACCTTTATACCATACTCTCAGCTTCCGTACGCGGCATTAATATTCCAAGATACACTGCAATGAACTAGTTCCTCAGAATGCCAAATTTTCCTTCCATACCTCGGTTCTCCAAATAAAAAGATCTGATTACTTGACTCAAAGGCAACAAACAGTGATTTTAAAAAACATTTGGCTATTTGTATTTCTATTAATAATTTTCAGGAGTTGCTGCAACAGCATGTAATGAGTGTAAAAGTCAACAAAAAAATGTTTTAACTAGCATTAAATTTGTTCCCTGCCAAAGTAAACACCATCATGATTCTGCTTAAAGAGAAATCTATCCTAGCATGAGCAATCATTGTTTCCTTCTTACATGGACTGGGAATGTATGAACAAGGAGAACATTTCTCCTGGAATGGAACGATGGTTCAAGTAGACAGACATCCATTTTCCAACTGCCTAAAATTACTTTACATCATGCAAAGTTGTCTAGATGGTGTTCTTTTTCTTCCAAAAGCGTGGGTTTTAATTCTTTACTTCTAAGTCCAGTTTGATGAGCTCTACCTATGCTGCCATATTCACCCAACATCAGGGGCAGGTGTGTTTAATTTGTCCTTGTGTGATGTTGCTCCTCATTGCTAAAGGTGCAGCTACATCTTACCGCAGATATGTCTCTGTTTGGGTAGTAGTGAACGTGCCTGTGATGATCAGACCAATTCCACCTACTTCCCTAGACTGATTCTAGCAATGATCAGAACCAGATGCTTCACAAGAGAGTGCGAGAAACTCCCTAATAAATAACATGATATGATCTGTTCATTGAGAAAAGCTGTTTCCTTTTTCCATGGAGATTAAGTACTATTTAAAGTATTTAATTTTCTGTAATTGAATCAAGAGTCTTAGAGTACAGCTTCAGTAATTTTTTGTCTCTTGCTAAATTTTTATCTTCAATAAATATCTTGTGGCCTAGAGCACCACAGATTAATTTGTGTGTTCTGCAAGATGTAAATTCAAATATCAGTTGTCTTTCATTTTCACAGAATATCCCTTCTCCCTGTGTGATAAAGTAAAAATTCAAGTTTTATCTGATTCAGGTTCTGTTTTTCTTATTTTTTTGCCCTCATTCTACATTTCCTGTGGCATCCTCAGAAACTGAAAATGCATAGCTAAAGGTCTTACAGGAGATTTTGACTAAAAAGCAAATAATGAAATAAGTCATTAGCACTAGATCACTTTGCAGCCAGCCTCAAAAACACCTTCAGCATTAAAAAGGACTGGTGCTTTTTTGAAGTGAAGTCTACTGCAATATTGCCACTCATTTCCAAAAATCTGTGTACAAATCTGTTTCTTTGCTTTCAGTTGGTCACATTTTTCGAAACACTTGTGTTTTGCGGAAAAAAAAGTCTCTGTATTCAATCTTTTCATGAAAATTAAAGCTTTGAGAACAGTCAATTTTGAAAAAAAAAAAAAAAAGGAAGAAAGTTTCAGACAGATTAAAGAGATAAAGATGACTTCTATCTGGTTCTAGCCTAGAAATTGGTTCAGTTTGCATAATTGGACCCCAGCCTGTGAGATTGTAGAACTGCAAGTAGCAGATGACAGATATTAAACTAGTTATTCCTTTGACTGCGAATTAAGGAATGGAATAGGGTGTGCTACAAGTGAAATTAGTAATTGGATTCAGCTCTGTGGGAACAGAATTGACTTGCTTTGGAGCTAGTGAGAGCTCAACTCAAAACTTCTGCCAAAAAATTCAAATAAAATAGATTTTTAAGGTTTGAAAAATGTCAGTGAGATGGTGTAGTTAACTTTATCATTGTTTATTTATTTGCATTAAGGCAGTGCCCAGAGAGCCAGTGAGACCTAATCAAAAAAACATGAAAGGGCCTAAAACCTAATGTCTAATTTTAGAGATTTAAGTAGTCCCCATTGGCTTGTTTACATGACAAGTGACAACTTCTAAATAAATTCCAGATTTAGGGGAGTAGCACATACTAATCTTTGAATGACTGACACAAATTTGTCTCCTTCTCTGCTTTGCCATGTTAGAGTGATTACGCTTCCTTAATCTTTTTCTTTTTTTCCACATTTACATGTCTGATACCTAAAAAAACTGTCCCTGAACAATTTCAACAGGGTTGAAATAGGTGATTTGGATTAAAGAAGAGCTGTAGATCCTGATTGTGAAATCTATTTTTCTGGGAGGGGTGTAAAGGGGTGTAGGGAGAATGAGCTAGTGGAGTAATGAAAGGGTAAAGGTAGATATTTCTCTGAGAAAGGTTACAGAACTGCATCCTTTTTCTCACATTAAGCAATGCCAGTACTTACATTTATTCCACCAAAAATTACCACAAAGAAATAACATAAAATAAATATTAAGAAAGGTCTGCATGGTCTTGGGATTCTGTTAGGATCTGCCAGATTATGGAGCTCTCCAGCCCAAATGAGTAATGAATTTGGCGCAATACTTCTCAAAAAACCAGTTTGAATGTGTCATTTCACGTGAGTATTTTGGAGCTATCCAGGAGTAGATATTATTTTCCTTTTCCTTGTGGGTTGGAGAAACCAGCAATAGCTTTATGAAAATTTGGGCATTGGTGCAGAGTCAAAATCAATCAACGCTGTGGTATGAGAGGAGCTTCTTTAGACACTAAAAACAATGAGGTTCAAAGAAGTCAACACACTTACATTTAAGGGAGCACATCACAAAGTGAATTGGGTCATCTCAGGGAAATATAAAAGCATTATTCTTCTGAGATTTGAAAAAAATACATAATTACTTCTTCCACCAAGCATGATTCTTTTAAATAACCTTCATTTTTGTCCCTTGGAAATGAAAAGAGGTTTACATTAAAAAGGCATTTCCTCTGACTCTCTGTCCTTGAACAGCACAAAATGTAAACTATACCTTTCCCTTCTTCCTTTGAAGAAAAAGGAGTTTCAATCTTCTTCTGTGAACACGGTCCATTTAAATAAGGAGATGGAGTCCCATCTTTTCGATCAGCTTTCTTTGTTTGACTTGTCAGTAATAACACTTTAGCTGAAATTGTACAGGCGTCCTGCTAATTTAGTAATTATTGACACGGTGCTGGGCAAGAAATGATAGCAAACACAGGGAACTGTTAAGAAGAAATGAAATAAAAGATCTTCATATCATTGTTGAATAATGGTTGAGATCATTTTGTGCTCTAAGTAGGCCCAAGACACCTTTTTCCATTTTCTCGACACATTTATAATTTATGCTTTGTAATAGTTCCAAATATTTTTAGGACTCCGCACTTTGTTTGAGTATCCAGAAGAACTGAATGAGAATCACGGAGTGCACACACAGATGAGTGAGGGGTGTGACCTGCCGTGGCTTTTGATTTAAGAATGATCCCTCATTTCTATATATCCCCCTTCCTCGTTCCTCAATTTATCGTTGTATTTAGGGCTGCCTTTGCTCTGGCTGAGCTGCCAGGGCAGTCGACCCCATTGTATGTGGCTGTGGCCAGAGACTGCTTTTGGATTTTGCCCTGTTGGCAACATCACGTCACCTTTACTTAGCATGAGCAGCTTTCCAGCAACCTGGTGTGCAGAGGTTTTAGTGTCATTTCAAGGAAATGTGAGAACTTCCACCCCAGGGCTGCAGCACTCTGCCCATTGTGTTGGATCCAATGAGAGAGCATCCAGTCCTGCGCTTGCTTTGTGCTTTGTAGATGAACAGGCTTGTCAGTATTCTAAGTTCCCTATTGAGAAAATATGGACTGGATGTTCTTTGTGGGTCCTGTGCAACTCAGGAAGTTCTGTGATAAAATTTGTACATTCTTTAACTCCTTTAAATTCCCTTTTCCATCTCCTCTAACTGGACCTCATCGGAGTAAGTTTTTAGACCCTTGATTCCTAAAGCCATTACAAAACTTACTAAAAATGCCAAAGTTTCTTAGAATTGGAGAAAAGTCTCTTAGCTAAGAGTACTTTATTGCTGTCAATCTGTATCTCTGCTGTGGGCAACAGATCTCTGTTCCCACCAGGGAAGCTCATGTACATAAACACACAGACCTGTTACTTCTCATTTGAATTTTAACCTGGGTCCTGGCTGCTAATGGCAAACGTGTGGTGCAGCTTAGCAGTGCCATTGCACTGTGCAGTCAGCTGGTGGTGGCACTGAAATTGTGTCATCAGGATTTCTTGCAGATAGCAACCATCTCTGGCTTCTCAGGGATTGTCATTACCTCTCCTTCGTGGATGGGAATAACAACCACAAAAACATTGCAAAGATGATATATTGGGGTACCCAGGAATGATTATTCCTTGCTGAACTGAGTGTTTTGAAACCAGAGGCAAAGCAGGGCATGCAGAGCAGTTGATCTTTAAATCGAAGGCCTTAATAAAAGGAAATAGAAAGTGATGTTTTAATGGCAAGATTATATCAGTGTCTGTGCAATGTATTAGATTTCGATGCAGTTGTATATTGATTTATACACAAACTCATATGAAAGCTGTGCCTTCTCACATTGGTCATGGCTGATAATACTCATGAACCATGGGATTCTGCAGCATCCAGGGACATGAAACCCATACTTAGTGGCTGGTTAGAGAGGACAGAAAAGGTTTATTAATTTTGAAAATAATGTGGGCTTCTCTTCCATGATCCCTGCTGTGATTGTAGCACAGGTCTGTCCTACCTGCCTCAACACCCTCCCACCTCACAGCAGTGTCACAGGGAGAGATTCAGTCCAGAGTCACGTTATTATTTGTTTATATTAAAGGACTCTGGGTCTTTTTTTTTCCTGTAAAGTCTCTGCAGCAAGAGGCTGCAATGATAGAAAAAAAGCAGTAAAGCTGTGCTAAACTTTGCATGTTTCTAACTAATCTACATCTATCTGCCTGTATGCACAAATTATTTGGCTATGAAAAGAAGAAATGCAGTGACAGATTTCATCCTAGACATGTCTGTCTGCTGCCCTAAGGCTACACCCTGCACACACAAAAGTCCATGAGCCACCCCTGTTCCCGTTAGTGGGAGCTGGGGGTGTGTCTGGCTCAAAACTTACCCTCTGGCCAATGAACATTTACAGGTGAGTTGTCATAAAATAGATGTTATGTGTAATTTTTAATGTAAATGTAGATAGGATTTTTTTTACTTAAAATTGCCCAATACGTTTGGAGATTCCTCTTTTTCTCTTCCTACCTGTACATATTCTTGTATATGAGCAGAGTAAACCTTCATGCTTTTGTGTCCTTAGATTATGATTTTTGGATCACTTCAGACATTTTCTTTTTTCTACCTTTTTTCCCCATGTTATTTTTTTTCCATAATCCTGCCTCAGTTCAGAGGCATTTGACGTAGTTTAGGAAAGGACAGGGAAACAAAAAGAAAATTATTAATTAATTAATTAAAGGAATTTCCTGAAGGAAAATTCAGAAAATATGAATTAAAAATACATCTCTTCTAAAGAAAAACACTGTAAATATATGTGTTAAATTTTATTGCTTTTTTGCACTCCGTGCATACGAGGCTATTAACATGTCCTGAATTTATGCCCACCCTATTCCAAATTCCATTAGGACCTACATTTTTTAAACATTCCAAGAGAGTGCAAACTTCACTCAAAGTGTTTCAAAATTATTCCTGTTTGTTTCATTTGTGTGCGTTAAGTCAAATAAAATATTTAACGGAGCTTGGATACAAATTGGAAAGGACCTCGTCATTGGATGGAAACAGAAGATGTAGCGAAGAATCGTATTAAAGAAAAATTTGTATCATTTTCAGACAAAAACTGAAATGAAATCTGTTTACTAACCCACCAGCTGTCACTGCTACTTCTAGTTGCAATGCATTGCATACACTGAGCTATAGACTTGCAGTCACAGGCATTACTGTAAGGTTTCTGCTGGGAAACTGAGCCTAATGCCTTTTCAACTTCTCTTTTTTTCTACCAGAATGGAAAATTTAATTTTAGTGCCTGCATGCTTTTTGATTTGCTGCAACGGTTTCATTTTTTTCTTCCATTTGAAGGCAGATTTTATTTAAAGCAAACAAACCAAAGCCAGGGTCCGAGTGATAACAAAGGTAAAAACATTCAGTGGCACTAAAATTTACAAAATCCAGTTGCAATATGGCCATGGCTATTCTGAATTCTTTCAAGATGTAGGTTTTTGCTTTCAAAGCAAGAAGAAATCTTGGTTATGTACTTAATATTTATGGCCTCTCTCAATTCACTGGCTGACAAATTCATTGCCCTGTGATGGACAGTTAGTGTTTGCTTTCTGAAGGTAAAAGCCGAGGAGATTTTCACTTGTGTGAGGAAAAGAATAAGTACCAAGCATTCCAAGTGCTAGAAATGTTTAAGGCACACATTTACAGATGCGCCAAGCTAAAGCACATAAGCAGAGTTGGTGCTCGAGGCGCTGTGATGAGGACTTGGTCTCAAAAAGAAGAACTAAATGCAGATCTTCTTCCTGCCTGTGCTTGAGCTGCTGCAGAGAGAGAGAAAAAAATGTAGTCAGAAAGAGAAACACTTTTATTTGAGCTTGAAGGAAACTTTTTCCTGGGATTTTGAATATTTTTCCTGAAAAAGAAGAAAAAAAATCTCAAAATTTTGAAATATAAATCAACACCACTTTTAAATCACAAAATTGAAATAATTTTGTTTTGACACTGTCAAAATGGAACACATTGACTTCATTTCAGTATTTTTTAAAATGGTTTTGTTCTACAAAGTATTCCACTAGAACAAGGGAGAATATGCAGGATCTCCAGTTTTTGCCAAACAGTTTTGCTTGCCTGTGTTTCTATTCTGCTACATTTATCCCACAGTCAAGTTTCTGATTCAGAGACCACCTAAGCCAAAGCAGGGCTTACGTTGCCTCCAGCACATTCAAAACAAGTTCCTAGTGAAAAATGAAATTTTCTGGGCTGTTGCAGTGGTCTGTTTTCCCAAGACTGCATTCATACTGAAGGGAAAACTTCATAAAGTCCTTCGTTTATGTGCATGCAGTTTTATGTGCTGAGACAAATGTGGTGTTGAAGCAGGGTGCGTGGTGTAATGGAATACTCTTGCTGGGAGCTCTGCTGGGGCTGTCTGAGCTGGTGTTTTGCTCCCTCTGTGGACAGCTGACCCCATCCCCTGTCCTCAGGGGCAGATGGAAACACACCAGCAGTGCAGCACAACAGGCTTTGCACCAGCACACACAGGCTGCTTCCAAAAAAACATTAATTTCTCGTTTTCCCCCGTTTCTCTAAAATAACGCTGTCTGGGTGCCAGTGTGGGGAGTTGCTGTGCTGAATGTGCAACAGCGCACTTATGGACGTGCCCAAACTTTCTGCCCCAGAGATTGGAGCATGAGTGGAAGCAGAGAGAGGCAGAGGAGATCAGCAAACTTAATTGTTTCTGTCCCAAATGTAAATATCTATATAAAAAAACACCCCTTAAACCTGAAACCCCGTACCGACTGGTCCTTTTTAATCTTAATTTTGAACAGTTGCTACTCCAATTAAATTCTACCACCTAGCATTTTCAAACAGCTCTTAGTTGTTTCAGCAAACTCTTTTAATGGACAGCTGTTTTTGACAGCTCCTCCTGATTTGCCAGCGCTGTGTCATCTGCCAGAGCAGGAGGACCCATTTTGTATTCTGCTGCTGGCACTGAGGGGATATGTAAATGTACACATGAATCAGTTGTCACCAGCACAGACACACTGTGGCGAGATGATCAGAATGTGTTGGGAGTTTAGTTGGCTTAAAGTGGGAGGAAAAGAAAAAAAAAAAAAAAAACCAACACAAAAAACCCACCACGCTTAGATTTCTTGAAGTGATTTTTATTTCAAGTCTCTCCAGTTTATTTTCACTTTGTGGCGCTTGTTAGATTTAGTTCAGGAGAGTGCAATCTGCTACTCGCAAATCACCAACCTGAAACTCAAAAGTTGAGGAATTATAGAAACATTTCAGGTAAACAACGTCAGAACTTCAGCTACACAAACAGAATTTTATATAGGGTTCCACTTTTCAAACATTTTAACCCCAGTGAGAGAAAACTTCACGTTCCCAGGAGCACTGCATGGAGAGAAAGTTTGTTCAGCTTCCCAAGGCATTCTGGTAAATGGTCGGAGCTGTTTCAGTTCACAGGGTAATGCCTGAATTTCACACTACGTAGAGAGTCAGTTTATAAAGTATAAGGGAAACTGCAGGTGAGGTTAATGTTATCAGCTTTACTTCTGTCTTCTGAGATGCCCTGATGGTACAGCCACTATATCTGTGTTAGCAAGTGGGAGGACAACAATTTGATCATCCTCCTGTTCACCTTTGTTCCTCTCACCATTACAGGCCACTGGCAAAATTACATTCCCCTCTAGTCAAACAGAATGCATGTGGGATTCACGTGTAGCAGATGCTTTGAGGTTGGTTGCTGAGATTTTTGGCCAATATCTGCAAATCTGAATAACTACTATGAGTCTGAACCACCAAAGAAATTGGCAGGATATTTTAAAGTCCAGAAGACTTCCAAACTCTGTTTAAGCATGAAAAAAAGCAACCCTTAGTGCCTAAATATTTGCTTCACTACAATTTTCTTCTCTTAGAACGTCTGAGTGTTTGAAAGATGCTACTGATGCAAGAATACATTGAGCAATTTGAGATCATCAGTGCCAGGAGTCATCTTGATCATCTCATTCCTGTAAGATATCAAATTCAGTGGGAATGGTGCACCAGCCCTACCACAGACAAGATTCAGTGTCAAGATTTCTGCTTCTGTCTCAGAAGCCACAGTTCTGTGTTCAATGAAAAAAAGGTGTTCAACTACCCAACCTGGAAGGAAAGTGAGTCTTTATTAACTCTGTTACTTAACAAAAGGAGAAAAGGTAAATTGGTAACACCACATGGCCTAGATGTTAAAAAGAATAGAAAAACAGTGAGAACCAAAGTACACATAGAAAACTTTTCAGCCAAGGCATTGAAATGTCAAAAAATGTGTGTGTCTGCATGTGCACATGCATGGATTGAAGGGTAGGGGTTAATACCAGGGCACTGTGCTTGGGTGTTCCTGGGTGGATATGATAGAATATTTAATAACAATGCAGAAAAATCAGAAGTGCTCAAAAACATTCCTGGTCTGTGTTTGAGAAAAAGCCAAGGTACACAGTCACACAGGACCATGATGCTGCTGAAATAGTTTCTTTTCCAAAAATGCCAGAGTTGATCATTTTAATAACATTGAATCTGAGCAACCTGCATCCAATAATTTTCACAGAGGTGGCCAAGGAACTGTCCGAGCATTTAGTGTTGATTTTTAATACTTTGGAATACTGGTGATTTTCCAGAGAACTCGAAGAAATCTAATGTTGTGCCAATATTTAGAGAGTGAATGGAGTGACCCAGGGAACAGGTTTAAGAAAGGCAAGGTGACAAATAGCAGTCAATATAAGATCATGAGAAACCTACTCCACGGGGCTAACAGGGACAGTTTTGATGAGATTAAAAGGGTTTTTTTGTAAAAGCCACCATGTTTAAATCATATGGGGACTTGCATAATCTCTCAATGATAATCACAGGATTATTTTCTGGCTGTCACTTCAGGGAATCTGCACACCTTTGAAAACCATTCGATATTTTTAACTATAAATCTAGAAGATAATATTTTAATCCTTTAGAACACTTCCAGGCCTGTAGCACCTGCCAGCTATAGATTGCTATTAATGGGGCTGTCTGGATGTAAATAAATGGTACTTGATTTTCTTGTAAAAATGCAATAAGACTGAAGTTTTACGTTTCAGGTAAAACTGCATTTTTACTTTAAAGAATATAATTTAACTTGACACATCTCTGCTGAGCTTTACAGTGGCTTAATCAAATACAGCACTGCTTTAAAAATAGGGATTGCTTCAAACAGTGGATTAAGTTATTGGTCTTTCACATCTCAAGTGCTGAAGCTCGTTAGGTCTTGGGGTGAGAGTGAAAAGTGATGTCGTTTTAGCTCAGACTGAGTGTAATAGGAGTTAACTCACAGGCCTTTGTCAGGCTGACAGTTGAGTAGGTTTTTTCCACTTAAAAGAAATCCCTTTCAAGGTTATCTAAGTTTGAAGATCCTGCTCATAACAAAGTCAATGCTACTGGCTAAACAAAAAGGTTTGGTACCCAACACACATGAGGGATCCCCAGCATCTCAGGCTCTTTCTCAGCTGTCCTGCTTCCCCACTCATTCTCCAAAATCAATCATGTTCTTGCAGTGATGTGATAGCATGGTTTTAACCAGTCTTGAGTCTAATTAAATAAGCAAAGGACATAGGTACCTGTTTGACATGAAGCTATTGATTGACTAATGCGTCATCTGAAAAATATTTTCGCATCCTCCTGTCTGCACAAGGAGGGACCTCCATAATCTGCAACACCAAGCTCCTTACATGGCTCTTGGGTTTGTGCCAATGAAGTTTGTGCCTCCCAGCCAAAGAACCCCTTCACAGGACATAGACCTTTTGAAGGAGATTAAATCAGGTTTTGTTACACACAATAACCATACTGTACCTCTTTGCTTGCTCATACACTGATCAATTGCTGATCGATGCTAATGGCTGCAGTGTCTGGTTTTCATCAGTGTGCCTTTCTTCTGCTTTGGCACTTCAGCATGTCACTGTGTTCTTCACGAGAGGCTTGTTGAAAGCAAAAAGTGTAAATCAATTGGTCTCTGTGTTGTAAACAAAAGCTCTTGGATCAGTCAGAGTGAGCCCTGGAGCACTGGGTAGCACTGGGGTTTAGTTTTATTTAATTAACAGAATGTTTTAATCAGAAGGCTGTTAAAAACCCAAAGCTCCTTGTCCAACCAAAGACCTTTGCAGTGGTGATGGACCACAAAATAAGGTATTGCATTCCTGTTCCCTCCTCCACTGCAGAGTTCCAATGTTTGGGATGTTTCTTGTCAAACACATACAGCCTTACCCCAGTCCTGTGTCACACAGGCTGCACTGCACAAGGCCTGCAAGGCAAAGGGACATGGCTGGAAACTGGAATCCTGCCAACCCTGCTGCAGCTTTATAAAGCTTTCTGTTAGCTAATTTTATTTATTTTAACCAGGTATGAAGGTTTAAGGCTGGTGGTGTTAAACAGCAGCAGCTCAGTGAGTGAACACCTCCCACACCAGATCAGGAGTAGGGTTGTAGCCAGTCTAAGACCAGTCTAAAGTACATTAAAAACATATTGCCTGAGTAAAGGGTGATAATGCTGGGTGCTCAGAGCTAATTTCAGGCAAGAAATACATTTATGCAACTGGGACTTAGGTTTTGATGGTGTTTTCATTAGTAGGCAAATCCTGTGTGGTTACGCCTGCTTTTAAATGAATTCAGCTAAGGAAAAATCAGTAGTGTGAATGGGACTGAGGAAATCAAATACCAAGTTATTATTAAGAAAAGCTGAAAATCTTTGTTCTAACATGTAATGTTGTGTTTGGCTTTCTAAAACAGTGCTTTCATTTAATGCTGATTTATGACCTTGTTATGGTTATTTATTACAGAAGTATTAGTCTGTTATAAGTAGATATGAAGTATTGAAGGTGGTGAGTAAATATGATTTCTGTTCATTCGCTGCCTATGACAACCATCATATATTATTTACTGTTAATCACATTTTACCTAAACAGCAATTTGTCATTTATCAATCAGTTATAAAATATCCTAGTGTGAGTTAAGATTTAAAAATGTCCTTGATTGTTGCAGAAAGCTTTTGTTTTATTTGTGCTTTACTAGAATTGAGATTTTCTCTTTAAAAACTCAGTCAAGAAGTTAAAAACTTAGAGAATAATAATTTGATAGGTTGAGGAGACATGTTAAAAGCTGGAAAATTATGAAATAATGTGTTGTTATTTCATGACATTGCCATCTTATTAACACGGTTACTACTAATCTTTTCTGATGTGCTAAGGTGTTGCTTCAAGCTTTTCTTAATATTATAAAAACCAGAATATAATTTTTAAAAAAGGTAAAGGAAAAATAAAACATAAGTCAAAATTTCCACACCCCTCCTCTACATACCACCCCAGAATGACAGCTGGAATTGCAAGTTAATGCAGATTTTCAGTCTGATATGCCAGGGGAAGCTGACCCAGGAAAGGCAGGAATGGGTTTCCATCATGACCAGACCTGCAATGAAAGTGCCTCCCCTTTGCTCCCTGTTCCCCATTGTAAGGCAAATAAATCTCCCCTGAAATGGTGGAACATTTCAAACTGCAGGACACTCCAGGCACAAATGTTGAATAGAGGTTTTATGGTGGCCTTTCCATGATCACGGTAGAAAACCCCAGCCATGGTTATGGAGAACGGCAAATAAAATATAGAACATCACAGAATGGAAAAGCCTCTCCCTTCTCCCAGAAAATCCAAGCAATGTCTTCTGCTACATGCTGTCAACACCAAGACAACTGTCCCATACTTCTGCAGTCTTAGAAATTTTGCCTCATTCTGGTGTGCCTTGAGATATTCTTCAAATTGTTATATATTAAATGACTGAGCAGAGGAGGCCTTTATCTAAGGGCTGTAAACTGCTTTTCCCTTACTGTGTGTCTGGAGATTCAATGTTTTGGCAAGTTAAGGTAGTTGGCTTTCCAAGTAGGTGAGAAAAAAAAAAAAAAAGAAAAGACAGCATAAATAATTATATTTAAATCGTTCAACTCCTTTTGAGATGGTTTGCTTTTAAATATGTGCCATTTTTGGATTTTCCAAAAAGGTCTCTGAGGAATATCTCATGTTTTAATGGCTTTTGGCTTTGCCATGTAGGGTAATGAAAAAATTCCAGGAAAGTTTCAGCTGCCAAAGAAATATTGACTGGCTCACAGGACAGAGGATGGTTAAGATGGTGAAGACAGGGCAGCTTTCAGCTAATGGGGTGGGAATCTACAGGTGTTTTCCAGCTTGATGGGAATGGGAGCAGGAGGAAGGAACAGCCATTCACCAAGCTAAGGATAGATCTTTAAAAAGTCCAGAGTAAGATCTGTAAAAAGAACTTCTTAAAAAGTGCTGTTGTTTTTAACAACTGGTACAAGAGTAGTGAATTTTACAGCTGCCACTACCAAACCAGGTCATGTCATCTCCTGTCCAGCCATGTCCTTCTCAGGCCATGATCCCAGGACTAAAGGGCATGGATTGGATACGATGTGAGGTTGTGTTGATGCAACCTGGAGCATCCTTGCAAAACAGGTGGCTCAGGGACAGAGCAGCAAAATCCTGTCAGCATCCCAGGCACAGGGACTTGAGCAGGCTCTGGAGGTGTACCAGCTGAGACCCTTCAGTCAATCTGGCCAGTGTGGTGGGAGATGGAAAACTTGTGTTTTTTCAGGAAGCGCGATGGTTTGGGAGCAGTGAGGTGAGAAAAGAGATGCTCTGATTGACCCTGACACGATGTACCACCCTCCTGAACTCCAGCCAGGGGATGAAAGTAGCCACAAGCAATCTGAGTGAGAGAGGTCTGTGGTTATTTCACATTAACTTACATTACAGGACAGTGTGGAGCTTGTATTTATCAACTTTCAGCTGAGGATTGAGGCCAGCGTGGCTAAAGACAATATAAAAGTTTTCCCCGTAAAAATCCTGTAATTGAAGATCTCAAAGCATTTTACAGGCATTAATAAATAAAGCCTCAAATACAGCTACCAGTATTTCAGTCCCTAACGTTCAACAGTGCTTGTAAGTGCTGTTAAAATAATAACAGTTGTATCAATGCTCTTGCGATCCCAGAAATATTAATGGCATCTTCCCTGTCAACAATCTCCCCTCCTCCAGGCTCTGCTTTCTTCTCATGGGGAGGAAGCAAAATTTTGCAAGGCAAGAGCTTGCTGGGGAGCTTGGGTCATTTGGGATTTTGCTTTTGTGGGTTTTTCTGTGTGTCCAAGGCAGGGCACCAACCAACTGGAGTGCTTTCTTGTACTAATAGGTGTTTTTCTTGACGTCTAAAACATTTGGATGGATGGTTTTATTTTTTTACCTTTCTTACTGGAACATGTTTGTGGTCACAGACAACTAATGAAGAGAACAAAGGAGAGACAATGTTGTAAAATCATTAGAAAAGGGAAGCACTGTTCAAACAAATGCATTTTGCTATTAAAGTGCCATTTTCAGTCTTATTTGCAGCCCCTACTGTTCCTTACACTGGCTCTTCACTGGGGACAAAAAATTCATTAAATGGCTCTTCATTTTACAATATCAATATGTTTTAAGTCAAATTGTGCATTCTTTGCTGTTAATTCTCTTTTAAACACAAAGGGCCATCAGAAAGTTTAGCTGCAGGGGAGCTACAGGCAAGAAGGAAGATACAAACATCCCTCTTATGAGAAATAATAATAATAATGAATTCTTTTAAAGTTTAAAGGAAAATAGTGGCTTTTTTGCGCCAAGACTGTAAGACCTGTTCATTGATCTTTTCAAAGAAGCAACAACAATAAGGAGAAACGAGAATGAAAGGAAATGAAAGCAAGGGAATAAAAGCCGTAAGGAATTGGGGTACATGGAAACAACACTCCAGAATCTGACAGAATATGTGGATATTGATGAAGTCTGGGATATAACATATACATGATCCCAGGAAAAGGCCTGGCTGTATTACCTGACTTGACTATTAACTTTGCTTAACCACCAAGTATTTTTATTGACAAACCTTTTTTTCTTTTTCTTTTTCTTTTTTCTTTTTCTTTTTCTTTTTCTTTTTCTTTTTCTTTTTCTTTTTCTTTTTCTTTTTCTTTTTCTTTTTCTTTTTCTTTTTCTTTTTCTTTCTTTTTTTGTTTTTAATTCAAAACTCCACTCATCTCACTTATCAGACTGCTCACAGCTCATATAGTTTTCTGGGTGGACTGGTTCTGTAAGTGAGAAGTCTTAGCTGAAATGGGATATTGAATATTTTGCAGAAAGACAGCCTTTCACAAGGATCATGGTGGTATCGTGAGAGAGATGTGCTGCCCCTGTGGAACACAGTTTTGTGATAGAAGTTTGTGGTTGCAATCAAATTGAGCAACTAATAGTTTGTGCTATGAATGTGTCTGCTGGAATGTTTTAATCCACAAGTGACAAGTGGCTCTCCTGACAATTGGTGTAAGGGGCAGCATGCCCATAGCACAAAGTCTAAATGAAAGTGTCAGCAATAGCCATGGCAAGAAAGACAGAGAGAACCCAGTGAGGAGAATTTTACACATTGTTGGGTTAAGCAGTTTAAATTAAAATTATATTTCTTTTTGTTTAAGCAGAAGGAAAATGAGAAGGGTCATTGAAAAGTTCAAATTGCTCTCTTTCCAGTGAAAAAAGACCCAGTATGGAATATTTAAGCTAAAAATCACTTCTGAACAGATTTTGCATGTTTGATGCACACTTGGTAAATTCCAGGTGTCTGATTACACCTGGTCCTCTAGTGAGGTGCATAGCAGGGCATCTCATAATGGACAAAATGTTGGTCCATGTTCAGAAACCAAAGGTCTTGTGTGTGGCTTTGGTGCAGGACAGGCATCAATTCACATCTGTCATGATGAGGAGAAACTCTGCTCTGGCTGCTGGTTGAAGGAGAGGAGCAGTGGTGCCAGTGCCGAGGTGAATCCACATTCCCAGCCATGTCCTTGTGAGGCTTCATAAACTCATTTGGAGGGGAGATTTCCCTGGATCCATCAGTGGCATAACTGAAAACTACAGGAAGCTCAGGGCAGGGAAGCATGAGGCACCATGGTGTCACTGTCATGGGATTACCAGCAGAGAGAAAAAGCAAAGGCTGATGCCCCTCTCACCCCTCAGCCGTGGATGTTCATGGGGAGGAGATGCCAGCACAGTCCATGATTGCTTCCAAGAGGAGGGGAAGCCGTCAAGACGTCCAAAAAATGTGTGGAGGAGCCAGTCTTGTTATCCTATGATTGGGATTTTAGGCTCCTGTTGGGCACAGACCAAAGTTAAGTCCTGGAACAAGACAGATAATGAACTTGGGCTGTAAAATCCTCTGTGCTCCTCTGCCATTTTGGCCAGTGATCCTGTACCATATGTCAAGTGGGCTGCAAATTCCCATAAAGCAGCAGTTTGCTACACTAGACCTATAACAAGGGAGGTTGTAAAAGGAATAAATGGCAAGGGGAAGGTGGAAATCATGCCAAATGTACAGCACAAGCTTATTAAGAGCAGCACAGCAGCCAAAGGGAGGCAGGAGTTGCATATGGGAGTAGGATTGTGCACGGGGAAAATGGAGAGTGGCAGTACTGCCAAAGGGTTTTTCTTTTCTTTTTACCACTTCTGAAATACTTTAGACATTCTGGGATTTTGGAACAAGCACTTTGTTTTTGAAACCGTGGGTTTGTATTTCTACATAGAAGGCAAATTTTGCTTCTTTTCTTTACTGAATCTGTGCATTGCTAAACCACCTTAGGTGTCATGTGGCTATAAGCTGTAATCATAAAATCAGAGAATCATAGAATGGTTTGGGTTGGAAGGGGCCTTAAAAATCATCCAGTTCCAGCCTCAGTCTGCAGATGTGAGACTGGAAGGGCCAAAACAATACCTCCTAACATGACCTGTTTCTACTGTAGGAGAAACAGCCCCAGGCCTCTTCAGCAAGAAGATGTTGGTTTTTACAGTGGGAATTACTGAAACTTCCAGTGGTCCTATAGGCTTAGTACTGTTTACTGAAAGCTTTTTAACTCAATGAATGCCATTTTTCCTAAATCAGAGTCTTTGGGGAGCAGGTGAATTTCCAAACAGCATCATTTGGAAGTTTAGAAATGTTTTTACTCTGACTTTAGCAATACATTTCAAATAGTCGTTTCAAACTCACTTTCTCTTTTTAAGTAAAAATCGGGATGAAATATTTCAGCTTGTCTGAAATAAAACAGTAATTTGTAACAATTTCATGTTAACAACTTCATTTCCCAGTAATAATTTAAGCATTAGTAGGGTAGGGAGGTTGCTTTTACAAATACTAACTAAACCCACAGTTTTCAGTGTTGGAACTTCTGTCAGAATGAAAATTCATTTTGATAGATTTGGAAAATTACTGGAGTTGACTTCCATGTTTAGACTATGCTTTTTTTCATTTGTCAACATTTCTTGAAAAAGACTGGATTTGTGGCAAAATTATGATTAAGGACATTACTGAATTTCTCTGCAGAATTTAAGATTTGACTGTATAAGGAATGCAATAGCTGACATGACAAGGCAGTACATTGCTGTTTAAGTGGTGTGCATTGTATGTGCAAAAGAGCAAATCCCAGGCAAGCTGCATTTAAAAACCAGTGATGATTGCTTGAAGATGAAAATGTAGGGTTAAAACCGGTAACAGTCTGTCAAAACTAGGAAAATAAGTAGCAAAAAAGCAAAAAAACCACACATAAAACAACAACAACAAAACACACAGAAAAAAAAAGGAAACCAAAGAGAACTTGCTGGTTAAATTTAATCCTGTCTGGCCATAACTTGTTAGCTTCTCTCCTGTTGAGTAATATTTGATTGATTTTACTGAGACTGTTTACAAGTACAGTTCAGTTCACTGATACTGCTGGTTGAATTTCCTCAAAAAACACACTCTCATTTTAGTCTCATTTTAGTGATGTTTCCTCTGGCTCACACCAGCATTAGAAAAGAAACTGTGTTTAATCTTAAGTGTTTGTACATTACTGGACCTAAAGACATAACTTCCTACCTACCTGTACCCTACAGAATAGCAAACCTGAGTAGTTTAGACAAAATCTATGAAAAAGAAAGAATAGATCAGAGAAATCACAACAGGGGCTGAAAGAAAAAGGAGACAGAAAAATCCATTACAAATGAAAATAATAAAGTCCCTTAAACTTTGAGGAAAAAATAGAGGCTCATTTTGTACAAAGATAGTGAGATGTGTTCATTGATCTTTTTAAGAGTCAAGAAGAAATTGGCCAGCAGCTGAATAAAAGAAAATGAAGTTCCATTAATACAATCCATGGAAAGACAACTCGGGTAAATTGATCAGTGCAGCACAGATAATTTCTGACCTTTCCCTTCTTTGGAGAAGATGTTTGGGGTTTTGTTCTGATTTTTTTCTTTCCTCCCAAAGAGTGTTAACAGCATGCAGCACCAATTTCAAGTGCTTTTTGGATGGCTTTTCTAGCAATAACTGGAGAATTTCTGGAACTAAGCATGGTAATGGCTTTTCTTCCATCTCCCTCCTTCATCACACCCTCGTTGCCTTGAAAAATATCAATACACTGAGAAAGTTTTAGGGCTTTTTTTCTCCTCTTTTTTTTTTTAACTCTCAATTACTTCCTTCTCTGCCTCCTCCTCCACAGAGTTTTTGGAACATTTGGCAATTATAAAACTGAAGTAGCTGTGTATGCCAGGGAAACCTCATATTGACTGAAGTGCAGGAAGAGCCCAAAGGCCAAAAGATTTTTATTCCTTGCCAGCCCCTGCTCCAAGCCTGGCCCTTTACCTGGAACAGTAAAGCTCCTGCCTGTAGTAGTGGCAGTGCTTCCATTTGCTTTCTTTGTTTTAGCTAAATGTCAGATGTCATTGCAGGAGAGTGTTTGAGGCCTGAAACTGCTGCTTCACAGCTGCAGCATCCTTCATCCAGAGGAATTATGCAGGCTGAAGGCCCCAGCTTTCCTCTTTTTTAAGACTATATATCCCCAGTTCTCAGAAATATTAATAAGAAATGAACTTGTTTATGGTAAGATAAACCTACGAACTCCAGCTATTTGGAGATATTTCTTTTCTAACTCTGAAAAGACCTCTGAAAATCAGATACATGAAAACCAAACTCGACACTTGGGATTTGACATCTTCCCACAGCATCAAGTGCAAATCTAAAGCTATTCTAATTTTGCTTACTGGGATAAAATGCTGTTATTTGCATGTTAGCCACAAATTAACAATTAGGGGGTGGCAGTTAATGAAAGAAAAGAAGCAATGCAGCACCTTTGTGAATAGGCTGTAACCCATGTTTATAGAGAAAGCTTTGTAGAGTACCCCTGGGTTCTGTAAATGAAATGGGCCTTTGCATATGCTGCATAATTGTCAAAACACGAGGCTTTTTAGTCACATACCCAAAATACACTCACATCTTACAAAGCTGCATCACATAACTCAGCAGCATAATCATTTCTTCTCCATGAGCAAGTTGTTCCTTACCCTTGAGACAGTGCTTCATTCAGGTCAGGTATGAAGTTATGTGAAGGTCAGTGTGGGAAAGATCAAACTACACCTGTCTAGATCACACCAGCTCTGCTAATAAAAAAGGTATATTCCCTGCCTGGCTTGCACATAGAAATACTTACTAAGATCTTACACAGAATGATAAAATGTTCTACAAAATGATTGGGTACTAAACTCTGTAGAAAAGTCCTCGAAATAAATCATTATCACAAATGTTTTAATACAGACATCTCTCTGGCACAGCTTTCACTGCATGCAAATATTTAAGCTCATGCTTAAGCTTGTTCTAATATCTCATCATTGAACTTGCAGAGGCCATTAGTGATTCGGAACAGGATATTATCCACTGACAGATAATCATTGTCTGTTGAGAAACTTCTCGTTTTACAGAGAAGTACAGGACAGCTGGCATCTATCAGCTGTGCTACAGTGGTGCAGGGAGATTTGTACAGTTTAGAGGGGTTTTTTACGAGGAAGTATAGAGTAAATATCAGCAATCGCCATTTGAGTAAAATTAGCGACAAGACAAGACTTCCTTTGCTCCTGTACAGGAAAGGATGAATCAATTTCCCTATCCTTTATTACTTAAGTTACCCCTGCACAGAATTGTTTGTGAATCTTTCAATTTAAAGACTAGAATATGTTCTAAAAGCTTACCTAGATAGTTACTTCCATTTTTCATATCACTAAACAAAAATACACATGTTCTAGAAAAGCAAATGGATTAATGAAAGGAATTGTTAAATGAGATGGTTGTAGTTTCCATACAGAGGGGATCAGACTGACTTTTAGGATGTCACATCACAAAGACTTTTTGATGTATCTGTAAGGGACACACAAACAAAGAGATTCATTTCTTCACAAACTCAGTGAACTTCAAATTTTACAAGATTGTGTCCAGCAGTGAAGTCAAAGCCACGAGGGATTCTGGGAGCTAAGATCACACGGAAGATGTTTTATTACATGATGGGAAAACTGGGAAAAACTGAACTTTCAACCTTTTTTGTGAAAGCATATGAATACAAAAATCAAGCTGCTATACAATAGCAAATAATCATCAAGGAAGACAATTGTAGTGACTTGTGAAAGAAATCACTAACAGATAAGAAACAATTGGAAATTATTACTGGTTTTCTGCATCTACTGTATTTAAGTTTGGAAAGCAGTTTTACTCAGCGAGCTTTATGAGACAATCAGGGATGTTAAATAAGAAGGAAATCAGGTCTTCACCTTTCTTGGTTTTTAGGAAGAAAGGAAAGAGTATGTTGGTTAACACTGGGGGACCTTTTCTGCATAGCACAAGAAATAAAGATTTAAGTAATGATGCTGTCAGTGACAAGCACCAGGAGACACCAGAACCAGGGGATAAAAATGAATTTGTGGCCTCTTGGAAGTTTTTTCCCTCTGAGATAGCGCTGCCAAAATAGTTTCATTTACATCTGAGTACCTTTCCAAAGCCAAGAAATTATCAAGGCCTTTCTGAAAGTAAATTTTATGCATACTTTGGGTAAATCCACAGATGAAGATAATGCTGAGGGATGGGCATTAGCGATGGAAAAGATCTGAGCCCTGGAAAAGCAGCAGATTTTTTCTTTCCTCATCACTTGCTTGAGCCATGCCATCAGCCAGATCTCCAGACAGACAATACCTGGTTTATTCTCCTGATTTCGACCTGAGTGTAAAATACACTGTGCCAGTCTGCTTGCTGATACTACAGCAGGTTGTTTCTAACTCCCCCTGTTTCCCCGTGGTGCCTGGCAGCCTTTCCCCTGCACTCTCCCCAGTTTAGGTGATGGGAGTTCTGGACTGCTTATCACATAAATTGCTGTAGATTCATCATTCTCCATCTCCGTCCTGAAGAAGCAGTCACACATCTGATGTTAATCTTAAAACCATATTCTATATAATAAAATTTCCTATGAAAGATCTCCCTACATCATTATATGTTAGAGTGACAATATTAATCATCCAATGGCATTTGCACACCTACAGCATCATTTCCAAAAACCTTAGAAGTTTGTTGTTGTTTTTTTTTTTGTGTGGAATCTGCAAGGTTTGATGAGGCTTTTAATGGACTGCATTAAACACCACCCCAAATTCATAAAATAGATATATAATCCTTGTTGCAAGAAACATCCTTTTACCTGGCAACAGGTGGACTTCTAACTAGCTCTGATTTCTGACACTTTAAAATAGAAGTAATGCATGCAGAAGTGTAGACCTTTTTCTAATAAAGATAAAATAAGCTAAACCCATCCCAAATCTTAACCCGTGTTGGTACCCAGGCACAGTTACTGCAGAGCCCAGCACTCTGGCAGACATTTAAAGATGGAGAAGTGTAGGTGGACTTGTACTAGTCACAAGGAGTCAGAACGAGGAGTCAAATTACAGTGAAAATACTATAAACTGAATTGCTTTTCATTGTCTTTTCTCAGTTTATGTCACAAATGCACCACTTTTGACAGAATGTTGGTTATTATTTTGCCTTTTTTATCTCCTTGTCTGTTAAATTTAATAGAAAAATCCAATTATTATGTAAAGAGAGCCTTGCTATAATTGCCACAAACAAGTTAGCATAACAATGAAGAGCAACAACTTTCTGAAGTCAAAGAAAGCACTGATTTATGACTGTCTCTGAGGTGTGATTGATATAGAATGTTTTGAAGGAAGATTTTCAACATTTCTTCTTCATTTTACAGCTGCTCCCTCAGATCATCCTTGCTGAAGCATGTTTGCAAAGGAAAGTTGCTTTGGAAGAGGGAACTTTCCACAAATTCATTTTCTTTTCTTTAAAGAAGGAAAAAAAAAAGCCCAACCGAGCCTACAAAAGCCATTATTTAAACAACCTCCTTTTTAAAATGTTTCCGGCAGATGTTTATGTAGAGAATGTGCTGGAGCTCCTTCAGTAAGACACAGAAGTGACATTTCTTGAGGGTTTTAGCTGGAGAATTTGTCTTTCACATCATGTCTTTAAACATCTGCAAAAGGCAACAGAATCTTTATTATCCTGCTAAGTTGAAGAAAGGCGCAATGCACAGTCCTGAGTCCTTAAAAGATGGTATTTAATGGGACTGACAGATGAGAAATATCCAGCTCTAATGTTTTCCTTCAGTAGAAATTCACCTCTTGACCTTATGACTCCAGAGTATGGCTGCTGCCTTCTGAAAAAGAACATTTCCTTCTATTCATATGTGCTTTCTATGGTTTTGTTGTTTTGTTTTCCCATATTGCTCAGTTTATCTGCTTCGGGGGAAGGTATTGTCATCAGGATTCAAGCAAAAATAAGATTATAAATACTGCAGCCACACTTGTGCTAGGTCTGCTTTATGGCACTTGTGCTTCCAACCCTCTTCTAATTTCCTCAGTTGGATATTTTTCTTCTTCCTCACAAAAATCAAAGCTGCCTTTTCTTTTACATGGATTTTGAAGGAGTGGTATAATTCAGGTTTTCCTATCCTTTGGCTTGAGGTTTGTTTATTTGCTGCAGTGCAGAAAATACAGACTGGGGCCATTGCTCAGGTCTGCCCAGGTTGGCCTTTCTACCTTACAAAATAACCTTTTTAAGAAGAGTCCATCTATCTTTTTGTTTCCTGGTTTGTTTCAGACTCAGGTTGGAGGGGGGCGAGGTTTGACTGTGGCGTTTTCTATTTTGCTTCTATTGTATTCCAGTTGCCGAAGCTTTTTTCCCTCCTCCTTCTTTTTCCCTTTCTTTTTCTTTTTTTCCTTTTTTTTTTTTTTTTCCTCTCCCTGAAGGGTTTTCTCTGGGAAAAGTTTTCTGGGCTTCCATCCAGCCAGTGTCACAATTCACAGCTGTACTGTTTGATTCAAGTACTTCAAGCTGCCAGTGAGGTAGAGCCAAATGAGATTAAGGGTTTTTTTATTAAAGAAAGCACCCACATGTGCTGGTATGGCCGAGGCTACGTCAGGCGTTCCAAAAGGAACCCCAATTTCTGCAGACCTTTAGTTCTCAAGTATAAAATATTTATGCCAGGCTGAAACCTGACCTAGATGTACTCATCTGGGAGGAGCTGGAACTCTTTGGAAAAGATTGGTTTGGCTTTTAATAAGTTACAGCTTCAAGAAAGGAAAATGTACTGATTTCTGGATAAGCAGCTAAAAAAGAAAAAAAAAATAGAGATTTAGCTATGTATGTTAAAAACAGCAACAGGCATAAACTGAACAGATCTTTTAAAAGATGGATTTTAAGGGAAGGCAGTAAGAGATTTATCTGTTAGCTCCCTTCTCTGGCACATGATGGATTTGAAGTCTCCATGCTGGTCAAACTTGGACACTCCCAGCACTGCCTGCCCCATTCTGCTCACTCCACCCCAAATGTCACCTCTTGGGCACAGCCACAATGCCCAGACACTTATTTTGTTTTTCTCTTGGGATAAACCATGCAGAATTAGTGATGAGATACCACTGTTATTTGTATTTCGGGTGTGAGGCAAAATCTGAACACACATTTTCAGAGAGAAATGCATTTTTAAGCTCCCTTTCCTTTCGAAAAGCACCAGAATTAAAACTGTTCTTTTTATACTGATTCTTATCTTTTGTGTCAACATTTCTCAAGATAAATGAATTGATATTTTAAACATAGGCGTACATATGTCAATGGAAAACAAAAATGTTAAAAAATATAATAAGGAAGAAAATTAGAAGCTTTACAGAAAAAAAAGAAACAACGCGACTCTAATCTTTTTTTTTTTTCCCATAACTTTGAGCCAGCTATAAAGTGGATCAGAAGGTTTTGAAGGTTATTGATGTTGAAAATTTGGAATTCTCAGACAGAAGGAGCTTTTTGCATTAGATCACGCTTTTTCTGTCCATTTTGCCCAGCTGGGTTACTGAGCCTCTCATAGAATCATATGAAGGGGGAATCATATTCCCCCTTGTCCTGTCTCTCCATCCCTTGTCCAAAGTCTCTCTCCAGCTCTCCTGGAGCCCCTTTAGGCACTGGAAGGGGTTCTAAGGTGGCTCTGGATCCTTCTCTTCTCCAGGTGAGCCCCCCCAGCTCTCCCAGCCTGGCTTCAGAGCAGAAGGGCTCCAGCCCTCAGAGCACCTCCGTGGCCTCCTCTGGATTTGCTGCAGCAGATTCAAGTTCTTCTCCTCAGAGCTGCTCCCAGTCATGCTCTGCCCAGCCCATATTTGTGCCTGGGATTGCCCTGACCCACGTGCAGGGATATCCACATCCCCCTGCCTGCAGCTCACGTAATCTTAGCAGTGTTAGAGACTGAAATACTGAGAGGCTGCTGAAGTCTACGAGACTCTGAAATCAAAGGCAGAAACATTAATATTCTGTGCAAATGTGAAGAAGCCATGAAAGCTTTGTTTGTTGCTAAAGAAACGAACTAAATCAAACAAGTTGAAGAAAACAAAGACTTGTATAATTGTTTTAATTAAAACTGCCACTTATTCCAGAAAAAAAAAAAAAATGCAGCACAGTCGTGCTCTCCAAACGTTTCTTGCTTAGACTTGCATGCTCAAAATCTATGGATAATAAGTGAAATAAAACATTGCCAGCCATTTTACAGTCCCGTTTGACACAAAAGCTCCAAAACAAATTGCAAGAAACCCATGCAAAATTTTGTGATGTTTACTTCAGATTTTATCCAGGCGGAATTTATGGAACTTGCCATTCAACTCCGAAAGCATGTTATCTCAAATGAAATGCAACACTCCTTAAATCTTCAAAGAGCATCATGGCATTTAGCCATAAAACTCACTGTGACTTTAGACATTCAAAAACAGCATTAATGCCAGGATCTGCCTGTCCTATGGGGTTATTTTAAGCCTCCATGGGCACAAACACTTTCTTGGGTCTGGGCCCTCCATACTTTCAGTCTCTGGTAAAAGCTTTGCCTTTCACAAGCTGCTTATCCCCTTCACCTTCCCACTCCACAAGGTTATTTTGGCATCTCAAAATAAGTCAGATACAGAAGGGATCTGATAGTTTCTCAGCTTCTGGAACTGAGCCCCTGTTTTTTAATGCAAAGTATGAAAGATAAAAATACAGCTTAATTTTAATTGAAGGAGAATGTCTGACCTTTCTACAAAATAGTGTCACATGAGGTTCCTGTATTTCTTGTGACCTTTCCAATGCTCATTAGGCTTTTAAGTATGCAAGTTCAGCTTAAATTTGAAATATTTTGCCTTCCTCAGCTACAGACTGTCTTCCACTGCAGGATTTGGTCCCACATTTCACTGTTAGTGCATGAACCCAGCCCATTGTCATTGTGTGGCAGAGAGGCTGTTATAAAATCTGAACCATGCTTGCTTTGCACTCTCAAATAATCTGTAGAGATACTGCAGTTTGGCTTGAGCCTGTCTTTTATCTCCTTTTCTCAGCACTCTGGGAGCTCTTTATCTTCACCAATACTTGGATTTGTGTACAGGAATGTTGGGAACCATATTTTATATGTATCAATTCGTTATGTCATTTCAAAATCTTATTTTTTCCACGCTTCCTAAGCATTAGCATTTTTAAACTTGAGAGAAGAGGGGGTGACTATTAGAAACATCCTACAGGAAGCCATAATTTATCAAGAAAATACTTGCAAATTTCTTCTAAATATGTTATGTTGAGCTCTCTGGAGACTGGAAAGAAGCTTACAGTAACAGCTTTTTTTTGTCTTTTCTTTTTCTTTTTTTTTTTCCAGTGGCTGGATGACTGAAATAATTTCAAGTCTGCTTTTACTAGAACCTGATCACCACCTGTTTGAGCAAAGAAACTGAGGACTGTTTGAAAGTGATGCCTTTGGCAACACATACACCTTGCTCGGTCTGTCTCACATCTTCATTTTATCATATAAAAGGCTTTTCCAAGTGTTGCCTGAGAACAGTGAAAACCTCATTATGAGCTGAAAACTGTTGGGGATTTCAGTGTTGATAATGAAAATCTTATTTATGGAATTGCTGAATACGCATATAAAGTCTAAAAAGCAACAGCCTACTAGATGAAATAATAGTGTAAGGGAAAAGGAGTAATGTAATTACATCATTCCTGTTTTATAATGGCCATTTCCTTGCATGGTCATGTTGAAAGAGAGTCAGAGAACTGTAAGGTGCAGTTGTTTCTGGCATCTCTCAGGCTGGTTTCAGGACTCACATAAGCTTCCTGTCCAGTGTAATATTCTGGTAGTGAGCAAAAGGTGTGACCTGTCAGAGATTGCTGAAAATGTGGGAGAATTTTTCTGCCTTTAGGCTCGTGTAAGAAAAGGTGTGAAGCCCCACCAGAGAAGGAGAAAGAAAATAAGTATGGATCAGCAAGCTCATTCCATTTTCTAAAACTGGGCTAGGTCCTCTCATGGGTTGTGCTGTTAATACATGGTAATGAAATATATGGTAAATACAGCTTTTCTGTGACTAAGCCTATCAGATACATGCAAAGCCAGGACATGTTTACCAGGGAAATGAGTGCTGTAAGGGAATAAAAGCTATACAGTTTCCTAACTCTACTTCATTACATGCTTTTATTCCACCGAAATCAGTAATCATGTCAGAATAGAGCCAATAAAATATGATGGGAAATAAGGGCCTTTAATACCTGCCTCTTTGCCTGTCTGTCCCTTTATATGGCACCTCCCAACGCAGTGTGTGAGTGCAGAGTTCTTCACCCTCATCTGATTTAAAACTCAAAATGGATGCAGCGGAGACCTCTCGTCCAGAGCAAACTCCTCGAGATGAATCAGCTGCTCAGATTGGCCTCATAGAAATGATAATGGGGTTCTGTGTTCACAGCTGAGTTATTTAAACTGTCTGATTTGGTCCACGGCTTCCTTGGACATTAATGGGTCGACTGCTATGTCGCTGAACTTGGTGCCTGAGAGGTCATGCTTTGAAAAGCTAAATGAGGTAAGTGCAAGCTGCAGCGTGTTCCACGCACTCCCAAAGCCCCCCAGAACTGCTGCTGCTCCCCAGCCTCCCCCCAGCTGATTTCAAAGTGGTGGATCCTTGGGTCGATGCTTTGGTTTTGATCTCCCCTCCACCAGGAGGCTCGGGGGTTGCTCGCATGTTACAAACACATGCTCCTGCTGGTGCGTCTTGAGGGAGGAGGATTGAAAACTTCTTAGGAGGCAGCTTTTCATCAGCAAATGCAGACTTAGATGAATTGGAAAGATTTGTCTGGACTACAGCAGTTTTGCTGAAATTGCTGAGAGGCAGCATTATCAGGCAAGGGCACTTCAATAAAGATAGAATGCTTCAGTTGACTTTTGTTTGATTATTTTGTAAATTCGAACATGCTATTGTGCACACCTTGAAGCCATTAAGGCAAAATGAAGAATTCAAACAGTATCAAGATGAAATGTTTTCTACTGTCCCAAACAAAGCATAATTCAATTAAAGTATCTTTGATGATCTCTACACCGCAGCATTTTCATTTTTGAGATATATTTCATCATTTAGATTAATACCTCTGCTTGAAAGAAAAGCAAATTTTGGCATGCTGATATTTCCTGCAGACCCAGCAGCCCATGAGAGGGATTGGAAAATTCAGACTAAGAGCATCTCTCGTCCCTTTCCCCAAGCCCTCTCTTTGATGCAGGACCATGGCAGGGGGGAGAGGAGGGAGAAAGATAAGAATTGGGTTTATCATCTATAAATAGAAACAGCCCTTCACACTCACTTTCCTGAGAAGTCTTAGAGCACCAGGAGAAAGAAGAACAAAATAAATCTAAGAAATGCTGGGAAAGTTCTGTACCTTTCATGGATGTTCAGAAGCAAAGTTAACTCTGGCAGTCCAACTTCAGAGGCTTATTCTTTAAAAAGACGCCATCAATTAGTTTAATTCTCAAGTTTAATTCTACCAGATGGAAAGTTTGTGGAGCAATAAGCATAAATGGTTTGTGGAATATAAATACTTTCCCCTGACATCCAGGGAAAGCATCACTCCTTGTTTTCTACTGACATGGTTGCAGTTACTGCAGATTCCTTGTGCTGAATCTTGGGCAGAATCAGTAGCTTCGTTCAGGCCCAGATTTTTAGATTATGGTAGTTAAAAGCTGAAAGAAATTGTTAGGAAATTTAGCAAAGAAAGGTTGTCACTACACTTTGACCTAAAATGGAATAAAACTTTCCACTCCTAAGGGGCCTAATAGCAAACCTGTCAACATTCTTCAAAAATATTTTTAAATAACTGTTTTATATGGACTTTGCTTTATTGTATTCCTTCCTACTTGTTTTTTTGTTTGCTTTTTTTTTCCCATAGGTGAAGAGGATGTGGAAAATATACCATACATGGAAATCTGCGAATCCTATGCTGGCATCTGTATTAAAGGATCATTTTGTGGGAGGTAGGCAAATAGGCCATTGCTGGTGTTGATTAAAAACAGTCTTATGTTAAAAAAAAAGATAAGAAAAAGCCTGTCCTCTAAAACAACAAGCAAGTGACACCCAAGCCGGGAAGCTCAAAATCAACAAAATAAACCTTATTCCACAAGCTGGATTTGGTTATTAATTGACTGATTTCCTACCAATAAGAGCACACTTTCAGGCTGGTGGGCCCGATGAGAAGTCCTTGAAAGCCCAAACTGAACAAGCATGTGAAATATTTAAGGCCACATTTTTATATTTATTAAAAACAGCCTAAATAATTAAACTAGTTGATTCACTAGTGGCTTTCAGGCTCATGCCCAGAGTGAAAGGTCATGACCTGACATACCAGGGCCCCACTTGGTACCGATGATTGACAGGAAAAGGAAATAAGTTGATATCTTTCACGTGGGAATCACAGCTTGTAGCAACTATGAGCAAGTGGGCTATTTGGACTTTGTGGGAAAACTTAATTGTGTTATTATTCAAAATCTTCGTTCCCAAAGTTGGTTCAATGGTGATTTATTTACTTATGTGATAAAACAGCTGTGTACTGTAATAAAATACAGGTCACTTGCTGATGTTTAATGCACAAAAGTGAGGATATGTTTGGTTTCTTTTACTTTGAACTTACAATCCAGCTAGGCAGCAGGGATGACTTTGAATTATTAGGAATTTTCTGTTAGCGTATTGGAAATATTTAATGTTCTCATCATAGTATATATTCTTCAGTGCTTGGTCATGGAGAAGGAGGAAGGCACCATACACTGAAATATGAGTGCCTCTCCACCATATGCTTTCATTATTTCTTTATAATGATAAAAAGGGGCTGCATTCAGTGCCAGACAATGTCATGGCCCCAGAGATTTCAGTGGCCTGCAGAAAAAAGGAGAAAAAAGCATTTATGATATGAATGAGGATTTGAAATGGCTTTTTTAAAAAAGGCCTAAGATCCACTTTCACCCTAAATTCTGAAATCACTTGAAAGATGTCTAGATGCGGGTTTGAAGAATAGCAACTTTCTACCAGGCTCTGTTTTATATGCAGGATCGCTGCCATCTTCACCAGGCTTTGTTAGGAGGTCAGATAATTGTACCAAGCAATAGGTCACAGTCTAACTTCACATATTGTGTGATTTGTTCTAGCAGTGAACCCTGTCATCTTGATCCAGAGGACGTATTCTTTGCCCCGGTCATTTACAAGTTAGCCAAGTGATGCACTTTTTGTTTATCACTCCGAGCTGAGAAGTTGAGTAGGTTTTGTATCAGCTGCCTTGTCATTGTGCCTTTGTGCTCGTTCCCCAAAGTGTGTGCATGATGTGAACTGGGCAGGGTGCAGCTCCATAACACACTCCAGGGATTTTGTATCCTCTTCCAGAAATGCTGTGCACTGCCAGTTCCTGCAGGCCTGTGTCTGGGCTCTTGCATGATAACAGTCCATTAAAAGTCCCATAAAGACAAAAGTGATTTTACCCCAGAGCAGGCCACGATGGGGAAGGTTTGCACGTTTCAGCTCAGTGTGACACCACATTTTGGGTGATAAAGCAGGCAGTGCTGGCATTTCCCCCAGACTATCTCCACTTCTTTTCCTACTCTTTCCTCATCTCTTATTCTTGGTTCAGAGCAAAGCAGCTCTGCTTGGGAAGCTTTGGAAACTCTTCCACTTGTACCACAATCACCAGGGGAATTTTAAGCCTTAAAATAATCTGATTCTTAACACCAGTAAATAAGCCCAATTACACAGTAAATCAAGATAAAAGGTTGCTTCACAGAGTAAGACCTGGTGGTATTTCTTTTGCATTATTTTGATGTTATTCCTTCATATTTAACATCTGGCAGTAGTGCGTGGTATTTTACCAATAGCACAGACATCAGATCCTGCCACAGGAGTGCACGTCTGTGATAAGTAAATCATAATCACTGACTGAGAAAGGAAGTCAAGAAAAATGGTTCCAGGGGCAAAAACATACTCAAAATTGAAGACCTTTCTGCGGCAATACCAACCTACTTCCTCTGAACATTTGGGCAGAAGGGGGAGATACTCAGCTCTCTCAGTACTTTGTGTACGTTCCTTGTCCTGAAAGGAAAAGGCCACGATTAACCCAAATCCAGCCAATTTCTAGAATTTATTCACTTGCAAAATGGCAATACTACAAACTGGAGACCAGCCATCACCAGAGCTGCCGATGCAGTACCAGCTGCAGATATGTGGAAACTTGTCAGAGGCTACAGTGTGACCTTGCATGGCTCATGAAAGCGTTTAAAAATCATGATGACACTGGGTTCTGACTGACTTTGTCTAGATTCAGCCTGAACATCAAGAGGGAAAAGGCTCTGTGTCCCGTGCCAATTCTCTGATCTTTCCATTCCTCTCCTCCTCCCCACCTCCAGGCTCTGTGTCTCAGCAGCTCCCTGAAGTGAGCACCATGACATGAATCTGGAAGTGAAGAAGCCCACAACTCTTCAAAAAAGAGCAGTTATTCTTAGCTTTGTTTTGCTGATGTTTTTCTTTCTTTCCCCCCCTTTTCTTTTTTTAAAGAAAACAGAAAGCCTGCCAAAATTTGGGCTCTTTGATGTGCTTTGGAAAGAAAAACAATGCTATCTATCCAAGTCCTCTGAAGGGAACAAAAATATGTCATTTTAAGGCATGAATAACTTGAGAAGAACAATCAATACATTTCACAATTAAAGATAGTCAAAAGTTTTTTAATGTTTTTCTGGAAATTTTTTAAGAAAATTTCTGAGATATTTGACTGTTTCAGTTAAACTTTCCTTGGGGGAATTTCCTGAATTATAAGGTAGGTGGAAAGGCAGAAGGGGGAAGAAAGAGAAAGACACTGATACTTGCTGTAGAATATTCAATAATCTAATAATATCCCGGAGTGGGGATATCCTAGACCCCATCCAAGCTTTTCTTCTGTCAGTTTGGATTGAGTATGTGAACCTGCCTCATCCATTTCTTTCATCCTACTTTGGGACGAGCAAAACAGTTAGGTCATAAAGGCACTATCTCTTCTGTACTGTTTGTTTGTTGATTCAGCTTTCAGTGGACACGTTGCTTCATAAAACTCTGCAGCTGTAAATGAGACACTGATTTCATTGTCTCATATGTAGGAAATTTGCTTTAGATGGAAGCGTCCCAGGTTGGAATCTTTGGCCAGTAAATGCAGGGAAGCTTTTGAAGCTGAAGCCTTGGAAATCATAACCTAATAACTGAACTTCTGTTTGCCCTCTGTTTTTAAGTTTTCTCCTCCATCACCCCAACAAATCTTGAAAGAGCTGATTTATGCAATGAGAGTTTTTGACATTTTTATTAAGTCCAGGCACTTAATAAAGACATTCTTTCTGCATTGGGATTAAATTGAAGTAAAGAAGCACTTTTGCTATTTCTCTCTTCTTATTGAAGTTTTTAACAGATTTCCTTTTTTGCTTTCCTGTGACAGGGCCTGTTACATCATTTCCATGATCTGCTCTCACCTTCCACTGCAGTGGCTGTATGGGAAATGAATCTATTTCTACAGCTGAGCTTTAAAGAGGTTTCTATCTATATCTACTAATTCTGGTCTAGTGTTTTAGAAAAAAAAAAAAAAAAGGAGTAGAAATTAGGCCTAGACTGCAAATAACAGGGAATGTTGCTTGAGGCTGGTATGAAGATGTTTGTTCTATGATGCACTTACTCCATGGATTGGGCTGGTTTACTTGGAAAGATCAGGGAAACCTGGAATGGTTTGGGTTGGAAGTGAGCTTAAAGATCATCTCGTTCTAAGCCCCCTGCCATGGGCAGGGAAGATCACTCCCTTCCTCACGTTCAGACTACTTTCTGTGAGAAAGATAAAGAAGCCTGAATTTCAGAAGAAAGGTGTTGTTTATTTCTTGAGAGTTTCTTAGTTTGACTTTGAATAGCCAAAAAGTTGAGACTTCTGCAATATCTAATTACCCTGTGAAAGTCCAGGCCAGGATTTCAGACTTTGAGGATAGCGAGCAAATGCCTTAAATTAGAGGTTTCAATTAGAGAATATTAAATTCTCTTCTGTAACAGGAGATGTTTTAGGAGAAATGGGAATAGCCAGGTGGGAGTAATTGATTTTGGAAGAGCCAAACGTGGGAGCTCTGCCCAGCACTTTCTTTTATTATATCTACTTTCCTTCCACAGCTCAGGAAAACTCATATTCATGCACAGCCTTACACTTCACCGGGATTCCCTGACTTGGAGACTGTCAGCATTGGCTTATTATACAAGCTCTTTGTTTTATCCCATACAATACATCTCGCCGTACACAATTTGGCCTCTTAACCTGCCGTGAAAATATTTCAAGGGCTCGTTGCTGGAAGACATCATCCCTCCTCGCTGTGATTTCCGCGGCCGCCGCCGAATTTTCCCCGACAGCTTATAACGATCCGTGGTGGGTTGCAGTACAATGAACTCACGCTGCAGAACAGCACACTGAAAAAGATCTTTCGAATTATTGTTCCGGTGCAAAAGGTGCCCAATCACCTTCCACCTGCGGATTAGTCTGTTGCCATAGGAACACGCCGTAGCTTTTCAGTGCCGCGCCGCTGCGGTGCCCAGATTACTGACTCTGACAAACACAATGGGGGGAAAGAATCGCGGGTTATTAGTGCCGCTGATGATGCGATGTTACAAACCTGGGGTGGCACAGAGCGGATGAATAGAGCAGGAGCCTTGAAACGCCGAGGATGGGAGGAGGAGAGGGAGCAGAGTGAAGTGGAGCTAAAGTCATCGCTACGGAAATGTTGTCTTTGATCTCATCTTCCACTCTGAATAGATATTTTCATAATATGATGCCAAATGCAAGCAATGCTGTAGCTGATGGCAGAGCCGCTGGTCACGTCTTTATGTTAGTAGGGGGCTGCTCCTTCTCTCTTCCCTTTTCTTCCAGTGAGTACTGAAATCTGAACCTTTTCATTCCTGCAGGATTAACTCTGACCAAGGTCAGAGCAACTAGTCACCAATATTCTTCATGGGTGAGTCAGGCCTCCTGCATCCCTGAGAAACATCACCTGAAGCATCCACCTACGCACAGGACTTCAATGGGGAATTTTGCAGCATCAGAAACACGGAGTCTACAGCTGAGATCAGGTCTCTATCAGGTCTACTTTGGTGGCCATAACTGAGACTCAGGAGTTTATGCTGCTGAGCACCCTCCTGCAGAGCGAGCTGCCTGTGTGTTTCAGAGGGGAGAAATAACTGCTTGCAGCTCTGATTTGTAGATGGTCTAAAATTCCCAGAAATAGTTTTGCTGCCACTTGTGCTTGGGCAGGGTGAAGCGGAGGAATAAAATATATACTTGTCCACTGCTCGTGTGCCTTGAGCAAAACAAGCTGTGTTTAGTCACAAGTTCACCAGATGGTACTCTGGGGGTTATTGCTGTTATATTACATTACTGCAATATATTAGACAAGGCACAGTGATTCATTCCCTCTCCTCAGTGCTTTTGGAGGCTGTTTCCCTCCCGAGGGAAGCACAGCTGACCCTGCTGCTCGTGACCCTTGGGACCCCTGTGGGCTCCTGTTGGTGCATGGGCAGGGAGCACCGAGCACCCCAGCACCAGTGGCAGCATCAAACCTTACAGGAGACTTGGCTTGCACCCAGCTCTGTGCCCACAGAAGTGACTCCACTTGCTGATTTCAGCCAGCTGATTTGGGCCATCATTTTTATCAGCCCTGAGTGCCTCCTTCCTCCTCCCATGCTCCAACCCCACTTGTTTTGCCTTCACATTGGACCCTCCCTGACCTTGCAATTGGACCCACGCGACCCTCTGAGCAGGGAAATGGCCTTGCTCAACCCCTTGTTTGCAAAATGGACTCGAGTACAGAGTTTGCACTGTACTTGCAGAGCCCAAGAACTATCAAAATACCACAGAGAGGTATTGTTTTCCTCTACTTCTGTTGCTCTGTAGGCTGAAACCCTCAGTCCAGTGAATTATGTGCTGGCTGACACCTAAGAACCCATCCTGGACTGGTGCCACATGTGCATGCGGGGCATAGGTGCTGCTGTTGGTCAGCTGGCCAGCCCCTGGGACCATCTGCCACCCCTCTTTGGCCTCTCTGTCTCCACCATTATGTTCACTGACCAGCTGCCTTTCCTCATTGCCCTTGACAAAGCTCCCAAGCCACAGTCACCCCTCGCAATGAGAGGAGACAAAGAAGTGCCACAGCCACTCACTTGCCCAATGGCCTTGAGCTTTGAGTGCTCTGAGGCCATGCCCTGATCCCAGGTTTCCTTCTGCTCTCCAGCACTGTCCTCCTAGTGCCAGGACACTGACCTTAGCATCCCCAGTGCTCTCCCCTAGTCACAAGCTCAGGATCAAAATTTACTTCAGTTTTGCCTGAGGCATCCAAAAGAGTGATGGAACAGGTTGGTCGGAACGTGCTTGGATCAGAATTTCACCACATGCATTACTGTAATTTCAGGCAACTTGAAAACTGCAAATTGGGCCCTCTGTCCCTTTGATTATGCTTTTCATTTTACGATCCTCAGGAGGAAAATGAATTTCCTGGGCTGAACTCCTGTCTGCAAATTTAGAGGGACAGAACACACTCTGCCTCTTTAGTTTTAAGTGGCTTAAAATGGGGACATGGAATGGAAATTGAGAGAGACACCTGACCAGGGAAGTATGGAAACCTAGCTCCAATAAAATAATGGGAAAATCTTCCATCACCATCGTCATAGGTGTGCATGACCTTAGCAGAGCTCAGGAGTGCTGTGGGAGCAGCAGTGCTACATTCCTGTTATGCCTTATTTTTTTATCAACAATGTTCTTCTCCACTTTGACGTCAGCTCCAAGATTGCTCGCTGTGATGTGCTGCACCTTTCATATTTTCTTTCCAGTCATAATATTGCTTCAGTCGTAACCTCAGCACTTTGAGGAATAATTGTCCCTGACAAGGGGGTGAATCACTGGCAGGGAGTTGATAAGCATTACATACAGATGACAGAAGTCAGGACATATCGGATTACTGCTGTGAATATAATAAAAGAGAGCCTAAACACTTTGGCAGCTCAAAGACAAGCCATTTCATAACTCTCTAGTGGGGCTATTATCTTCCATTTACTGCCACTGATAACCAGGTTGCAACTGTCTCCCTAGGATCTAGTTACAATTCACTTAACACTTAGAGGACCAGACATATTGGAGGACACTCAGATGAGGATAATTTCTTAAAGATCATTTATTTTTAAATTTTTATCTTCCTTGCTTCCCCTCTTTATAGTGCGATAAGAACCTAAATCAGGAGGCTTTGAACTTCTTTGGGGAAAGGAGAGTTCATGGTCATTTTCCCTTTAATCTTTCACTCCTGAGTTTCTTTTGAAGCCAGTTGTTCATATCCAGCTGAATAAGTGACAAGCAGGTTTCCACCTCTGTTATTCTTGTAATACATGCACCCAGACCTAAAAGCTTGTTCTGATACTGACTCCATTAGGTTTTCACGTAGGTGTTATGGTTTCATTTTTTGCAGCCAGGAAGGGGCACCTGAGCTTACAAATCAGGGGGTGTTGGTGTGTATCAGTAACAGATAATTCACAGCAGTGCCGATTACAATCCACACTGGTGGAGTCTGGATACAGATGATATTTATATGCACTGCATGAGATTTTATTTCTGAACCTCACTGCCTAAGAGGAGTTTAACACTTCATACTCCTAGATTTCAAAGTTCTCTCTTTTAGGCTAAAGAGAAAAAGAATTACTTGGCTATGGCAGAAATCTGGCAAATCAGCAGTGACTCTCCTTATTAGCCAGCACAGCACTGAGAAATATTTATTAATCCTAGGGATTAAACCCTCTCTGTGTGAAGGGAAACTCTGTATTCTGCAAAACTTTCCTCCTGTATCCATACCAGGATCAGCAAATGTAAGCTCTGCTCAGCTTTCAATATCTGAGGTGTTTTCAGATGCAGGATAAAAGTTGATTCACCCTTTCTCAGGCTGAAGACTGGAGCCTTTTTTTGTAAGTTTGGCCACATAAATCTATTCTAGTTTACCAGAACCCCCATCACAGCCACTGGGGGAGGAGTATCTTTGCCAAAGATGGATCAGGATGATGGGAGGACAAAAGCTCAGTGCTATTGGCAACTCAGAGGTTGTGCATTTATAAATGTACCCCTTATCCCTGAAGTGTTCTCCTTACATTCCCATCACTGGAAGCTCTGCAATGAAGCCTCTTTGCATGTGTTTGAAGGGCCAGATTTGGTGATCTAGAAACTAAAACATCCTTCTGTTACTTCTTTAACCCACAGTGCAAACTTTACATCTTAGCTGGTGAAAAATAGGTCCTTACTGCATTATATAAACCACCCCAAATCTATTTTGGAGAGAAATTGTACCAGGCTTTTTTAAACTACAAACAATAAGCAATGGTTCATTGCCTTTTTGGTATGATTTGCATTCCTTCTTGGTTTTTCACAGCACAAGTCCTCTTCTGCTACAAGGAACCCGTAAAGAACAACAGCAATTAAGGAGGGAGAAAAAAAGTTCAGTCGTTGTTGAAACAGTAGTTCCAAGTGGTTTTCTCCTCAGGACTTCTGGATCTTATCACTGACTTTCTAGCAGCCAGGGAAATCCAGGTGAATCCCCCTCTGCCCTGCTTTATCCATCCATAAAATAAGCATGGTCAATCTTACCTGCTCCACCACTTTGTCACGTGGTGCACCCAAGTAATATCTGTAAATTGCTGTAAGATGTTGAGATCAAGGGAATGCTGGAAGTGCCAAGTGTTGTTGTTGTTATTGTATTAACAATGTTGGCTGTTTTCACTGTTCATATGGTAGCCTGGCTGGAATTGGGCAGGAAGCCCAATAATACCAACAACCAACAAGAAACTAAAATAAAATGTTTTACTTAATGAGAGCCTCTGTTTAATCAGAAGCCTGTGTAATTATGTCACAGAGGGCTAAGGATCTAATGTTTTCCTAATACATTTGCTTTTAAAGGGACGATTAACCCGGCATATTTCAAAATGATAAGCTGCTTCTTTGTTCAGTTCCAGTTATTTTTTTCTGCATTCCCTGGTGAGTCCAGAGAGAACCTGAGAGTCAGAGGATTTTTCTTAATTGCACAATAACTATCTTGTATGTCTGATCCTGGAGTATTTTCTAAAGACACAGGTTATTAGTCCTGGGCTGGATGGGTTTGCAAGAGAATTCAGATGCTGAATTTATTCTGGTTTGGCTCCTCTGAGGCATGGCATACATTACAGAAAGCCCTCAGTATTCCTGCCTGAGACAGTCAATATTCTTAGCAAGCAATTTGATCAGGAAGGAATAAAACTATGCCTTACCTTGAAACAAATAAATCTTGGTTTAAGTATTAAAGATTGTTTTTGGCTTACTTCTAAATGTTATGTTTCCACACGCATTTTGCAAGATCTGTGCACATGTCTGTCCAGTTAGTTCTTTTGATATGTTTTGAAGAGAATAATAAGCAAAAAAGCTCTTTTTCTCCTAAAAACCACTGTCTTAAAAGATGTTAAACATCAGTGCATATTGAGATTCCAGGAAACATGCTGCATGAGATGGAGGAAATTACTTTGTTGTATGCATGAAATTCTCTGATCTACCTCTCTGTTAATAGATTGGATAAAACACATTATGTCCACACCTTAGAGATGTTTGATCCATTCTGTTCTTAAAGATCTGAGTATAAAAGATCCCATGGGTCCTCCAGGGAATTTATCCCAGCATTTTGCCAGTAAGGGCATTTGCTAATTTCCAAGCAGGCCCTTCCAGGACAAGTTTTGGTTTGCCACAGGGAGGATGGAAGACACTCCCTCGGCTTCCCCCTTCTCTTGTAAGTAGCCACAAACACAAACATTGTGTTTATGGTGTGGTGACATTTACTGGGTCTTTGTTCAAACTGTTTTACAGTGTGGTTTGGGTTTGTGTTTAGATGTGAGAATGGTGAGGATGGGATACCTTTTTCATGTAGTATGGTAGTCCTACATATTCCTTGATTGCTGCAAATTGCTTTTAAAGGAAAAAAAAATGGAAGAAAAAAGATGTACCTCCTTTTATATCAGCTATTGACCACATGGGAATTTGCTAGGAAGGAAAGAGTTAATAATATTATTATCAGGTCAGCAACTTTGAAAAGCTCTTCCACTTTGAAAACCATTTTCTTAATTATTTTAAGTTAACACTTAAATGCATCGAAAAAAATCACGTGTAATCTGAAACCCCAGACTTGGGGACAGGACTGGATTGAGATAACATTAAAGATTTTATTGCTGTTACATTATAAATTATTTCTATTATGACGGCCCTATGGGTATTACATTCTGTCAGTTCGCTTTCACTGTTACATCACTTAATGTTATTAACACACTTTAGGGTATAACATTACAGTTTTATTGTGGAAACCTTAAACACTTACATCCAAAGTACTGAATCAAGTTATTATCCTAGCTGACCAGATCTGGTCTATTATCATTTTATCACTCATAAAAACCTGTGATTCAATTTGATTTAACACTTGAGGAAAAACCATGGCTCATATATGCTTAAACCTAGTTGCAATATTAATACAAAGCAACACATGGATGACTTCATTTTATTAAAGTTGAGGTAGCCCTGGGAATTGCATTTATGATTTTTATGCCACATGAGAAATTTGATCTGACCTGTTGCCATTTGTGATTCTCCAGTAAACTGATAAGGTTTTCTTACCAGTATATTAAAGAATTGTGAACGTTTTACCTTTCTTACTGCATTCATTATACCCTCAGAAACCATAAATTTATCATAATGCCGTAACCATGGAAAAAGGTGCTCTCCCTGTCTTGGACTCCTACCTTGTAGACTGGAAAAATGTCGCACTTTGGAAGGCAAACTGACTTTAATATTGGAACAAAATTAGCCCTTAGTTTCTGCATAAACACTTTTCTGTGCAAAATGACTCTCTTGTCCTCTGTGTAATTTTAAAAAGTTCTTTAACCCTTGTACAATATTTAGAGGAGAAGTTGTTCTACTGAAGCCACTGGTCAGCATTGTGCAGACACTTAATTATTGGTTTTGGTTTGTTGGCTGTGTTTCCTGCCACTGCCTGAAATATTTAAGATCTTAATTAGATTATCTGTTGTGTCCTTTGAGGAGAAGACCGAGAACCGTATGTGAAATTTAAAATGTCAAAATGAAATGTTTCATATGTTCCACTTCAGGGGAAGGGAGAAGACAAGACTATGCCAGCGTGGAAGAGCAGCGCTGAATGACCTTAGCAAGGAGTTCTGCTCCTGCAGCCTGATTCCCACCAAAGGCAGAGGAAGGGGTGTGCTCAGGCAGGAGCTCAGCGATGCAGTGACATTCCCAGGCAGGAGGGTGGATGCGCTGAACCCACCAGCCCCGTTCTGTGCCATGCGCACAAAATCACCCTGGCAACAGAGCTGACAGCTTGGAAACAGCAGCTGCTGCTTAATGGAAAACATTAGAAAAATAACTCATTCTAGATCTCTGTCCCCTCTCTGCATTTTCCTATTTATCACCAAAAAGAAGTGTTCTACAGCCGCCACCCAGAACTTTTAAAAGCTTCAAGGTGTAAGGGTCAGACACACAGGTGTGCAGGCAAAGAGGTGAGTTTCCAAAGCTAAAAAAAACCACGACTGTGTAATTCCAGCACAGACGTTTTTCTTCTTTAGCCACAGCTAAATTGTTTGCCACGGAACAAGTGGGCCTATGTGCATCTTGTGGGAGTGATGTGGATGTGCAGTTATTTATTCTTGCATCAAATATGGGAAAGGCTGAATGTGTGTTAAATTCCAAGTCAACATTTTTGGTTATTGCTGCTTGCAGTATCTCTGTTTCTGCTCAGAGCTGGGCTCACTGGAAAGGAGTAAATATACTAACAAAAGCAAACAACTGTCTCTGGTAAAATCTTCCCCTTTTTATTTTTTAATAAAAACAAATACCAATTTCTTTTTTTTCTTCTTTAGCAAGTGTTCTGGAAAAGTCCAATAAAGACAACTCTAAGGCAGCTTCCCCGGGTAAAAACCAAATCAAAGTAATGCTACATCACCATGTGAAATAACAAATTAGGTAGAGAGACATTAACTAGTGTCATTCATCAGTCTGAAGTGATACGATTTATAACAGGATAATAATGGCCATAGTTGTATAAGCAGTAAAGGTAAAATTACATCATGACTTGCATTAGCAGTATGAGATTATATCCTGATTAATGCACAATTAACTTGTCATGGGTACAATACATGTGTTTGTAGGTGGCCAGATGGGTTACACCACATCTCATGCTCACATATGTAGCATTTATCACTTTCTCCTTATCTCCAGAAATTAGATGGCTACATCCACTACAATCTTTAGACACCTCACTGCCTTGATGCAGGGCCATCTAACATCAGGGAATGACTGAGAAACCCTGGGAAATCTTAAACAAATGCAAGAATCCTGCTCCTCCCTGCAGATCTGGAGCCTCATCCGTCGTTCCAAGGAGACATCTCTGAGGTGAGAGCAGCAGCCTCAGCTGCTCTTCTGCTGGCAGGCACCACTCACCTGAGCTGTTTTCAGAGCTGTGTATTGCAGCTCCTACACCCAAGAGAAAGCCCCCAATACCCTAAAGCACTCTCAGTGAGGAATCCCTTCTCTCTTTTCTTCTAATTTTGCAGGAGAAAATAATTAAGCTGCAGGGACAGCTGAGAAAGATTTTTACATTTAATTGCAATTACTGAGGGAGGTGCTTCAACTTCACCTGAACTCTTCTGTAGGTGCAGAACTGGGTTATATTGTCCATGTGCTGACATGCAGGTTTACTTATTCACACTCTGCCTCCCTCTGTTGTTTTTTTCTGTTCTTTGTGTGGCTGCAGATCTGAGTGTGTGCAAACACGTGTAAAGCAGTAAGGTGGTTGAAGGGAGACAAGGGGCCCCCAAGTTTTAATCTCTGTTCCATCAAAAACTCCATGTTTGTCCTTGAGAAACTCATTTTAATTTCTCCTACCAGGTTTCTCAGTCTGAAGGGGGAGGGATATTACATTGTTAGGTCAGCCTACCTCACGCTATATGAGATATCCCATTAGATGTTTGAAGTTGTAAATTGCTGAGTGATGACAGAACAGAACTTCTCAAAATAAATGGCATCAGATATTTTTTTTGCACACTTTTTAGTAGTGAAGTTTACCAGAAAGGGTTGGCTCACTTTGATCCTTCCTTTGCTTCATTTTCATTTTTGATGGTACTCCCCAGTTCCAACACCAAATGATGGTCATTTTCCATCATTTCCAATAGAGAAGCAAAAGTTCATATAATAAAGAAAAAGAAATCTAATAATTTTCTTGTCTTGAAATGTCTGTTCCAGCAGACAATATTGAGCACTTGGATGTAGAGCACCCAGCAGCTGGGAACATGCAGGTTTTGGGTCCCAGTTGTTCACATCTTTAGTGTTCAAGAGGAAAAGGGAACCATGTTGTGTTTGGATTCAATTGTTAGAAAATTTTTATGTTGTTCAGAATTACTTCTGATGAATAGAATTTAGCAAATGAATGCCTAGTGAACATGCTTGTATCAAACAGTTTCAGGACAGACAGTGCAGTTCATCATTTCCACCCCTGACAGTTTTGATTCTGGGATGATTAGCTAAGGATCATTTTAGGTGATATTTCTCCTGTCTAGAGTAGACACATCACTCTGTAATGCATAAGGCATCTATTTTTGTTATTAGAAATTCAGATTATTAGGGCCTGATCTCCATTTTCAGTGTATCCTGAGAGATACCATCAAGTGATGATGCTACAGAAAGCCAGACAAGACTTCATTTACACAAGTAAAAATGAAAAGTGACATCAGCATCTATTTGAGCTGTAAGTTCTGATTTAAAAAAATTCAAGCAAGTTTTTACAATAGCATTAAGTCTGAGTTTGAGTGCACCCCAGGCCTTAGACTAGCCTAGAAGAGACCAGAATATGTTGTTCTCCCTTTAAATGTAACCAAAAAACGGATGTATTATTAAAAATAAAATCATTCTCTCTCATTCTTCAGGAGTGGTTTGTGTATCTCTTGAAGTACTTCAGGGTGACAGAAGAGAGAGACTTTCAATTGCACCAGCTGAAATAACTGACTTGCTCTTTAGTTGGAAAAGTGAATTTAAGATTCAGTGATCACTGCTTACATTGTCCATTGGCAAAGACAGGAGGAAAACATACTTTCCTTTGTTAGCAATCTCACTGTTAAAAGGAAATGTCAAGTCTGAAAATGTAAATAAAGTAGACTTGGGGCATGTTGAGAATTCAGGCAAAATACTTCAGGTTGAAGTAGTTAATTGGCAAGTCTGAAACATTTCAATGTTAAACCATTAAATGTAAGGTAAAAAAAAAAGCAATTACATTTGAGACAGGCATCCTCTTCAAACCTAGAAACTGAAAAAAAAATCCCCATAAATTAAAAAGCCCAAATCAAGCCATTCCTTAGATAATGTTTTGAAGGAGAAAAAAAAATAAAAAAAAAATTCAATTAATTTCTCATTCCAGATTGGTATTCTTCTCAAAAAAAGGAAGTTTTGTGCAGAACTTTGTCCAAGCACTCGATTAGTTTTTGCTGTTACTCAGAAGACATCCCAGCTCACGGAGAACCAGCATAATCAGTGGCACACACCTGTGTTCATTCCCAAATTACCCTCTCAAAGGCTGAAACCTTCCCAAAACAGACCCAGGAAACTCTCAACCACAAATTCCTGGTTTTCCCTCTGAGCAGTTCCCCACCAGGGATAAACCAGGGGAAGGCTGTGCAGGTGGCACCAGCTCCACTGTCTGGGAGGCCCAGACACTTCCTACTTCATTTTGCTGTTTGAAATTCCCTCTCAGCCCCCGGTGTTGACGTCTCGGCAGGAAGCCTGTGGGAGCTGAAGGGATCTGACATCCACACTACGACACTTTCAGTGCACCTCGTCACAAGGCTACGAGCAGAGCCAGGTAGCAGCTCGCCTGGGAGCATTACAGAGCAGAAATTGCAGGGGTCTGGGGTGCATCCTTCAAGCTCCAGGAGCTGCTTTGCAGTGTTTTTGAGCACAGAACGTGCAAGGCAAAGGCAGGAGATTATCGCCCCCCCCCCCTTCCAGTCTCCATCAGTCCCCAGCCCAGCCTGTAATTTGGCAAGATGAATGAAGTGTTTTCGGAGTGTCATCACTTCTGCCTCTGGCAGATTTGCTTCCCCAGTCTGCCTTTCGCCTTTTGGACCTGTCACTCAGCCCTTTGGCAGAGAGGAGGAGGGGGAGGGAGGAGGAAATCATCTCTTTGCTAATCACCTATCACAAGCAATGAAATCCCGCAGGCTCCGTGCCAGCTAGGTACATTTCAAAGGGAAATGGAGGGGGGCAAAATGTCACTCAAGGCAGATATTTATGAAAGATGACAGTTTGCAAATATCTCAATCTTGGACAAGGCTGCTCCAGTGACACAGAGGAGTGTTGCAAAATTGGAAGAGTCAGCAGCCAACATTTATTTCATCAGGACCTGTCCAATCTTCAGTGATCGTTTGACAGTCTGGGGATTGCTGGCACAAGCCAGCCCCTTTCCATTGGTTGCTTTCCTTTAGTTTGCATGGATCAGTCTAAAGAGTTGTAATAAATATGTAAAGAAGGATAAGAGGAGTAGTTTTGCAGAGCTGCATCCTCAGTGGGAGAATGGGCACAAAGCTGCGCTCCCCTGTTCAGCTGCACCAAATTGCAGCAGTGGTAATTACAGCCCCATGGATTGCTCCTGCATGGGAACAATGGGATATGGCCCCTCTCGCTCGTGGGCACCCCCATGACTCCCCACATTCCCACAGCAGCTGCTGTGGCTTCTCTGAGGCACTTTCACCTGTGTCCCCCAGCTACAGGTATAGTACAGGAGAGATGCCCCCTCTCCCCTTGGGCGCACCATCAACAATTTGCTGCTTGTGCAGGGATGAGGTGAATGAATTTCCACAGCTTTGAGTGGGCTGAGGAGTTTACCTGGCCCTGGGCTGCCTCTCTGCCCTCCACACCCCGAGGTAACTGCTGCCAGCTGCTGGCCCCAAGTGCTTGGCCAGCCTGGGCTGCAGTGGTTTCACGGTGCCATTGCTGACCAGTGCAAGGGGATATTTCTCCCCTGCTTCACTCAGCCTCCTCCTGGAGCCTGTGGGTGCTGTCTGGGGCCATGGAGGCTGACTTGGACCAAGAAGAGGGATTTGTTGCATGGAGTGCCTCAGGTAGGACTGTGGGAATACATCACCACAGGGTGGGAGGACCAAGCAGGCAGGAAGAGATGGAACAGTGGACAGGGAGAGAGGAGCTGTGTTGCTACTCAGGGGGATGTGGGCAGAGCAGGGCAGTGAGGTGAGTGTTGCTGGTGGACCCTCCACTGTAGGCTGTGAGAGCAAGGAAAGGCACATCCCAGTGCTCTTCCATCGGCCATCCAGCAAGGGAATGCTCCTGTGCCTCACATTCCAGCACTGCCTCTCTGCCTTGTCCTGTAGGATCTGTAGATTAAAGCTTTAAGGACCTGAATCTCTGAACACAGGGTACGTGCTTCTGCTTCTTAAGTGCCCCTGTCATTTCACTTGTCTGTGTTACACGCTAATTTAGAGGACAGTAATACAAAAATGCTGTCTCCTCCAGGAGCCATAGCCCTACAGATGTAATTACTCTGCTGTGGGCTGAGAAGCAGCAAACAGTTTCTGAAATGCTGTGTTAGAAAGGTCTAAAGTGAATGCAGTTATTGACAGCAGCAGAGGAACCAATGCAGCTGTTGGCACAAAAAATGGAATTTCCGAGTGAAGAAATTTCCTTTCTTATCACGAACAAAGAGCTGTAGATGACAGTTGGAATAGTCCTGTCTCAATATTCACTATTTTCATGGGCACATATAAGGCCTAAAAGGAGAGGCTGATTCAGCTGCTTGCTATGTGGTGCTTTCTTGCCTCTTGTGCACTGAGAGTTTATGTGTGTGTGACTCATGGGGAGTAACATGGATGGAGGTGGATTATGTTAGCAGAATGCAAAACTGCTCTTCTGTTTTAGGGTTTAAGCAATTCACTTGAAATGGATCTTGAATTCAATTAAGGGCCTTGTTCTTCCTTTCTTTATGCCTTGCATATCTTGGAGTTTTGCATAATTTAAGCTAAACCGTGGCAAAAAACAGCACCCTTATTTTAGGCATCAAAAAGTAAGTGTTTTCTCTGAGATCTCTGGAGTTCAGTAAAGATGCACATGGGTGACAAGTGGTAAGATGCAGTAGAGTTCTCAATGAGAGAAGCTACCATTGCTTTTAGTCTAGCATATCGCTAGAATATCCTAAGACCACACATAACTCATGTATGTCAGTAGGACTCTCCAAAATTAACAGTGTAAGAAAAAAGAAATGCACCAACAAGGTCTGCTTATTCAGAGTCCAGCGATGTAAAGTGGGAGTATTCACCAGAGGTTCTTGGAAGCGCAGCTTGCTTTTCATAAGCACTCAGTTCAGTGGTGTTTACAGGTGTGCTGAGGCCAGTACGTTGTGATGTAGCCCAAAGGTTAATTTTATGGTAGCCAGGATGGTCAAGGTTGCAGTTGTCTGCATGGTTTGCTGCCTGCTCAAACTGGCATGGAGAATCCTCCTCCTCCAGATCCTCCCTTGGCCTGCCCTGGCAGCCCAAGGGCTGCTCAGCTGAGTGGGCTGAGACAGAGGTTAGCACCCTCCCTCTACTCCACTGCAAATACCTCTGCCAAAGCAAATTATTCTTACCCAAGGAATCTTGGGTAAATCTTCCATCACCAGGGGGAAAAAAAAACGAAGTGTTATAAAAGGCTAGTTAATCACTGCACACCCTGCAAGGAGCAGAAGGCCATTCCAGAGTAATTGGAGTTATCTTCATTATTCTTATTTTCAATTACATTTCAAAATCAAATAACAACTTGCCTTTTAGACATTTTCATGATCTAAATCCCAGTTCTATAATTTTTACTTAGTGCTTACTTACACAAAAGTTCTCCTTGATTTGTAATGGCCTCTTAGCTTCTCAAAGAAACTTCCTGAAGGAAAGAAATTAGAGAAGTTTTGGTCTTTAAAACAGCGGAATCCCAAGCTGTCCACACAAATGCACGTGTAGTTATTGCAAGTCACCTGTCCTGTTATTTAAATCTATATTCAAATAACTGCTTTTCAGGTGCCATCTTGACACCAATTAAATGCACAGCTGTGCATCTGTTTGTGTACAGGGCTCGATTGCTGGTGTGCTGTAGCTCAGGCCATGGCTCTTACTGCAGAGTAAGCAGAATGATTCTTAATAATTATTAAACAGTTGATGAAAAAAAATTAATGGCCGCATCTAAACTTTGCAAAGCAGGTGCTCAGCCTGGTTGTTTAGTGGCCTTCATGGAGGTAGTTGGTATCTGGTTCAAGAGCTGTCGTGTTATGCTGGAGTGTGCAGGGAAAGTTTTTTGGTTCCTGGGTGCAGTATAAGACTTGTAGGTATCCTCTGGATATGGACACCAGGGTGATGACAGTTTTGTGTGAGACTTACAGTTGTTTTTCTCAGCTATCCCTGTACACAGGAGTCTATATGTGCCTATAACCTTGTGCCAACACTAACCATCCTGGCAAGATGGGCACCAGCAAGGAAAAAGCTGCTTCTGCTTCTCAAATCAACACAATTCCATCCCTTCAGAAGGCATAAAAGTGATACACCTCTACAAAGTTCCATGCCTGTGTTTTCATACCACATACTCAGTCCCAGAGTCCTCTGGAATATCTCTCTTGCCTTGCAGGAAGGAAGGGTACTTAAAAAAAAAAAAAAAAAAAGGCAAAAACCCACAACCAAAACTCTCAGTGTTATTCAATGGAATTCATCCCACAGGACAGGAATTCCCGTACAGGTCAGGGGAAAAAAAAACACCACCTCCTTTTCTGAATATCACTTTTCATATGGTAAATCCCTCAGAGTCTTTATTGTGGAATGAATAATAGATTAATCATTCCTCTGTGTGCAATGCTGGGGCTCTCTAATGTCACTGATTATTCTATATTGAATAAATAGTGTTGCTAGGTTGATATGTTTAAGGCAAATGAGATGCTTATTGGTATCCAAGAAGCCAGTTAACAAGATCCATTTTCCTCCATTGACTTCTACTCATGTATTAATGAGGTTCAAAAATGTCTTTTCTGTGTGTATCAGCTAAACGTGCCTTTGTTATTCCCAAGAAGCACACAAATATTTGCTCCGTTTATGTTTGTATTAATGTGTCACTGAAGCTAAATCTTCAGAAAGGGAGTAAATACCATATCCATTAAGCCACTTAAGGGGCGAGTTCTGCAAAACTGCACTGCAGTTGTTGCCATGGCAAATACCCATATTTAGGGAACTGTGTGGCATCAACTCTAGCATAAAGGACCAGAAGAAGGAAATGTACTTCTCCCTAGACAACTGTCACCTACATATATGTGTTTTAAAAGTTGCAGTGGCTGGAGGAATCCTGTATTGAAAGGTAATTTAAGTGTGCAAAGTGGAGAAATGCAGAACAGCCCAGAGACCATGCAGAGGGAGGAAGAGCACAGAGAACAAGGAGTAGCTGTTGGATAAAAGTGACAAGCTTTCCTGTGCAGAGGGCTGCACTCTTCTTCCCCACTAAACATGAACAAAGATATTCCACAAACTTGTACAGTTTTTGTTGCGCTGATCCCTTTCCCTTATCCCAAAGTAGTTTTTAGTAGGAAAACGTATTTTCTTTTCATTGATACATCCGTTTTTCCATTTTTTTCCTTCACTTTTCCTGCAGTGTTTGTGGGTGCCTGGAAAACTACTAGACTTAGCAGCTGAATGTGGGGAAGTCTATTTAACTTATCTCAAAATCACAAGGAGCATTTGCTGATCTTTTCCATGTCTTGGAGTGATCCTTTCTGTTTCACCTACTTAAAACTATTTGTCCTGTAGCAACAAAAATGTCAGCAGACTTTTGAGTAGAAGTCTGGAGAATTGAATTTCTGAAGTTTCTAATGTTTGAAAATTAGGAAAAAAAGAATGAGAAAGTGGAGAGTGTTTTTTCTGTGGTTTTACATGACATAATCCATTTTTGGTTTGTAAATGAAAAGTATCTCTGAATCAATTTAAATTTTACTTGTGTTTTTCTTCTATCAAGATAAATGAGTAACTAAGAAAGGTGTTAAGGTTTTTTCTGTGCTTGAACATTTTACAATGTCATAAATAAAAGGAAAATATTGGAAGTGACTTCTGAGATGGTACCTCTATGATTTGGTTGTACTCAGACTCTTTGAGTGGTTAGATTAGCTGAATGAAAGAAAACTCATAAACATGCTTTAAAAAATACCCTAACAAGGTCTAAAATAAAATCCTGACTGACTTCGTGCCTTTTTAGGTGAACATCTTGAATGGAGAATGAATCACATATGGATATTGAGACAAGGGAGGAAATATTAATATAGAAGAAAACCAAAAAGTTTACTTCTTTCTCCACCTGCCTGGAGCAAATTTCCTGAAAACATCTGTAAATGCTGTATAGTGGGAAAGCAGACCTGGGCCCACACTGTGCAGGAAGCTCCAAGCTCTGTCTGCAGTGCTGGATACAATAATATCAGGGTGGTGGCAGAGTGAAGGGTATCTCTATGTATAAATCCAGATCCCTTTTTTCTTTTTCTGCTAAGGGGGAAAGGGGAAACTGAGGACCAGGCTGAGGAACACCTGGGAGCCATATGGAATTTACTGGGTTTTTTTTGTTTTTTTTTTTTAATCAAAACTTTGTAGCTCAGTTTCAAACACTGCAATAACTTAATACAGAGTAAAACTTTACTGGATTCAGTGTAATAAAGTCCTCTGAATATTCACACATTGCCTACAAATGGCAATTGTCTTCTAATGCGAGCTGGAAGAATTGCTGTTTCTCTGTGGCCTGGGTCCAAATCCACAAAGTCAGCAGGGGGGCCCCTGGCCTCCAGATCAGGTCTGAAGCCTGGCTGATATCTCAGACCTTTCTGAGTGTTTCGAAAAAGTATTGGACCAAAAATTATTCCTTCTCCAGACATCGGAATGTTAGCAAAGAGTAGAGGTCAGACTCCTCCAGCTGATGCTTTTGTTTACAATTCTTCTTGAAGAAGGGGTTCTATTTTCACTTATAACTTGTTCATACCCAGACTCTTGTGTAGACATACCTGGGGATATTCCAGATGATGAAAGTACCATGAGAAGAGTTTTACCACCAACGTGCTCAAATGTCTGGTAAAATATCCACACACACAAGGAGTCATTCCCAGTCCTGGTTCTGACTCCTGCCTGAGTATAATCAGCTTCAGCTAATTGCTGTTCCAAGATAAGCTGGCTGGTCTGAGCCAGAGGTTTTCCAGCAGCAAAATACCTTGGTTTTGTTTCCTTAAGTCTTTTATTTCTTGGATTGCCAGAAAGGATCCTGTGCCATGCTGAATATCACTGATTACAAACTACCTTTTCAATTGCCACTGTGAAGACAGAACAGTTAGATATACTAAAATAGGTTTTAGTCTTCATTCCAAGCTGATGTTTCCATGGCACGGAAGTTTTAGAAATAGTAATTTTTACTCCTTTTCATCTGATGTCTTATCCGAAATACAGGAAATAAAAAAGCAAGATATTCTCACTTCTTTGTTTTCTAGATCAGACAATTGGAAGTAACTGGTTTCTTGTAGTAAAAGTTGGGGTTTAGGAAATAATTTTAGCTAAGTTTCACATCCAGCTCAAAAAACTGAGAACATGAACTACATTTGCATCTGGTTTTGTGTGATAGAGTATTTCTTGTTTCACAGTCTGGGGTGTTCATATCCTGAGAGGTTTCTGAGTTGAGATGTATAAAAATCAAATTCTTACAGGAGACTGGTTTGGTTACTTCTCACAGTTCTGTGAAGCTGGAGTACCAAATACAAACCTGCCTAAAGATTTCTGATCATCTGAAGATTCCAGGTCAGTGCTCAACCTGTCAGACCATTTAACTTGCTACCTGCAGTGTCTGCATTCTGCAAATAAACTGTAACTGGGTTGGAATCTTCTGTAACTCCTAGAGAGTTTGAAATCGAGTTTTACCTGAGTTGGTTTCAAATGACCATGCAGTATCTGGCTCATAAGCATAGTACTGCAGTCCTAGAAAATCGTGTGGTGTGTTTTCTGAGATGACTGACAGCCTTGGAGATACTTGTAAGCACTTAGTACCTAATGAAAACCAACCCTATGGAGTGTTCCATCTCACACAGGTACGAAAGGATATAAAAGAATAATTACACAAAAAAGGCAAATGCGATTGTGGTTTTCGTTGTAGGGCACAGAGAGGAGAGGAAAAACTCCTGGGTCTTTGATTTTTTTTTTTTATCTGTACACAATTACATAAGTCTACTTCAAAGGGAAGGAGGGTATGAAGCAGTAGTTTGCGATTTTGTGATGGAGATCAGCAAATCAATAGGTAGAAGGACACTCACAGAAAGGTTATTCTGCAGATGAAGTGGTTGCTGCTTATTTTTTTAGGAATATCTCATACACCTAGGGCAGGAAAGCAAAGGGAAGTTATATCCCTGATTTGATTCCCTAGAAGTGTACAGAATAAATTACATCTAATGACCACCTTTAAAAAGAAAATAATAAAAATGCAAGACTGCCACCAGTGTCTTTGAAACACATGCTTTGAGAGGTTTTGTCTGAGAGACTGAACTTCTGGGTACTCCACTGGATAGAGCTGGAATGGCACAGATGAGAGTGAGGGGAAGGCAAGGATGGCTAATTGAAAACTGGGAGCACTTTGCAAACACTATTACATGAAATGTGAGAAGTGTAACGTGGCAGAAACAAGGCAACGCCTGGTGTAAGCAGTTAATTGTGTTGTACAGGGGCGTGTTAGAGCAGCACACTTTGTCAGAACCGGATCTGCTGCCATTGCCAGCCGCCAGTCCCCTCGCTGACTTGGGTTACAGCGATGACCGCTTGGGTGAGAGCGTCCCGGGGGGGCCAGCCCACATTAACCCAACATTTCCTCTGTCTGATGTGCCTTTATCACACTGCAGCAGCTCAGTGGCTCCAGTTACTTTTTTACTAATGCACAGCAGTGATTTGTTAAAAGAGAATTTATTTAATTCAGGATGAATATGGGCTTTTACGTTAAAAGCCACAGCTCCTCTTTACCTGTAAATGAGGGCAGCTTATTTGTCTGCTACCATCAGTGTCAGCTGTGGGCCAGAAGTGCTGTTTTCTGTAAATATCTTTTAGAGTTCATATAGGATTATTCAGGGGGAAAGTGAGCAGGCAAGAGTAGGTTTCATCTTCCCAAAATTACTGAAACAATCAGGTAATAGTTCCCCAATACCACCCTAACACCTCTGTGACTGCAGTCACATATAAACCCCAATAATCATGCAGTCATCCGCAGACATTTGCTTCTCTCTGCTCTGGTGTGAAAAGAGACTGAAGTTCAGGACATGCCATCTTTTACTGAAGTGTAGTCCTAAACTTCCTTCAGCTGTATGTCCATGTTCCCTCTTTGAAAATAGTTAGTGTTGTTTAGGGATGGGCTCCCTCCTGAATTTAGGGATTGCAAAATCTTGGCTACAATAACCAATTTTTAAAACTGCTGTACTTGAAGAGTACATGGAACTCCTAAGTTCCTATACTTAGGGTAGAATCATTGAAAACAGAGAAGCTTCCACTCACCAGAAACCTCATCATTCCCTCCTCAACTTCTGTCCCCTCACACATGGGCCCTACAAGAGGTACTTTCAGCTGTAGGATATCTAAGATCTGAGATTGTTCGTGCAATCAAAATACCCCTGGGGAGCTTGAGGGAGAAGCAGCAGGTTTTTCATAATTCTTCTGTTCATTTTTTTTCAGCTGCAAAATAAAAACAGAACAAAAACTCTTAGGGATGAAGATGGGAGTGGGTTTTTTGGCAGGTAGAAAGGGCAAAGTCGTGTACTATTCAGTGTGTATTATTTTACTGGATTGCCTCAGACTTCAGCAACTCCTGCAACCTCCTGACTTCTTCAAGCAGAGCACAAACCTCTCAGACTGCCAAGAGAGGAGGCCTTGCCTAGAAGAAAGGTGCAGAAGCAAAACCCTGAAAGCAAGTCGTACAAAATGCTTATCAGAGAGATGTTCACTGAGGGATAAAACCAGCAGGTTCTTCCTCTAATTCTTGCCTATGGATCAAACTCATATTTTGGAGCAGTATGACACTTGCTGCCACACGGATGGCTTGACTGGGCATTGCTGTAAATTAAACATAATGCAACAATGAGTACTAAAACTAGCCCCAGTAAGGCTGCCGACAAAGAATAAAGTATATGCTCTCCCTATGTGGTTTTTCAAAAATGAATTATGCTATTAAGTGCCAAGAAGAAAATTAGCTATGAGCTTTTAAATTTAAAATGATCCCCTTTTTAATTGTAAAACAGTGGCACTTAACTGCTATTGATCCAACAGAGACACATTAGGGAACAGGGTCACCATAACTGTTAATATTCACTGCTTAGTGAAAGAGCATCAAAGGACATTTTAATGTCACAGACTTTCTTGGGGAGTTTTTAAAGAAAGCTTAAATCGTCCAGCCTATGAATGAAAAGGACATGAGGTAGACAAATGTAGAAACAAATGTGATGGCAATTTTTCTGCTAATCAAATTGTAACTCAGAATTGATTTTTAGGCAAATGTTTATGTCATATAGATTTCCAAGGCATTACGACATTTAAAAATCCAGAGTATGTACTTTTTGTGGACCAGGACTTTATGAAAATGATGATCAGGGAAGGAAGGTTTATTTACTGCTGCAGCATTAGCTGGTTGCAAGTTCTCTGTGGCTGCTACCTGGACCATTCCTGTTCCATCACTTGGAATATATGAGTAAATGGGGAACCTCGTTCGAGGGTTTACAAGTTTTTTAGCTGATTTTGCAATGGAACAGCCTACTTTGAAAATCAAGGTGACCACCCAAAAAGTGAAGCTTGATTTTACCCTCCCTGCCTAGCACTGCCCATGAGTTTGGCATGCTGGCAGCATTCTTAGTGGCCACACAATCTGTTTCCAGCTGCTAATGGAACATTTTCAATAGTCATAACTTTTTGCGAGTACAAAGTTTTAAGCTGTAAAATTTTCATTATTTTTCTGGTGGGATGATATCCTTGAGAACTTTTTTTAGACTGTGAACCGGAATTTTACTAGCAGTGCTAACCCAAATAACATTGTTACATATCTAGCTATACTGTAGCCAGATTTTAGTTAATGTTCCATAAACAAATGGTTTTGGTAGCCTTTTATTCCAAGAACTCCAAGGAAGTACTTTGAGGAATTCCCTGTAGTCAGTTATTCATGATAGCTTGATTACTTTCATGTTTAAGTTATTGATCTTTTTACTTTCTTCATCCAATTTTCATAAGAAAAGATTAAGAGTACAGGGGAGCCTTTGAAAATGAAAATAGGATTTAATTTACCTTTTGGAGAGGGTGTACAGAGAATATCATCCATTCAGAAGGGGGGAAGGTGATGACTGGGCTCAGTTTTGGATGCTGTGCAGTTTCTTTTTATACTGCAAATTCCTCAGACCAGGGGGTGGCATCGCCATATGTGATTGTGCAGCCCCCTGCACAAAATAATGGCCTTCCTAACACAGAGCTACATGGGTATCAAAACATCATTAAAAGGAGAGAGGGAAAGAGGCAACAATTTAAAAGTCAATGCTTCAAGTGTTAAAATGAGCAGAACAGAAGACTCTTTCCTAAATGCACCAACAATTCACCCAGCGCTGGAAAAAGATTCAGTATGGTAAGGGAGGTTCTTCAATTTAAAATCAAGTAAAACAAGGGCAATTGCCATGCATGAGGAACAGCTTCCTGCCATTCGGGGGCAGCTCAGAGAAACCTTTTATCCGCAAAGACCTTGTATGAGAAGTTTGAATGGGGGATGCTTTTATCCTGCACGATGGAATTTGATAACTAGGCTCCGTACCTCTTTCACTTGTGGGTTATTAGGTCTCTTTCACTCTTGGGATCACTATAGTGTATGGTTTGTGTAGGAACAGATAGTTCTTGTCTCTGTTGTGAAGACAGTGCGGTTGTAGGAGCCCTCCTGGGACTTTTATAATGATCAGTACAGAAAACTCAAGTCTATCCTGGAGCGGGAAAGTGCATCGTTTAATGAAAACGTTGTCTGTTATTAATAGAGTGATGGTAGAACTGAGGAAGAAGCAGGCCTGGGGGGCCTTTGGGTCTTCAGCTAAGTGTTTCTACTCTGCTTCTCTCTTTTTTTTCTTCCCAACCCCTGGAAAAGAGCAGTTACAGTAACCTGAAGGAAGAGATACAATCAAGAGACAGCCTAGAGCAAGAAAAGGTCTCTGTTGTTTTTCAGTGAGGTCATTTGTAGTTCACAAAGCAAGGTCAGACGGATGAGACTGCTGCAGGCTCTACATGCAGTCACTATCACTAAAAGTTAAATTTCCAATTTTTTTCTTACATGTCTTGCTGTGTTTTGTTGGGGGCTGAACGGGTCTGTTATTACAGAGCATCTTATCAACCGTATTCTCTGTAACAAGCAAATGTGTTTGCCTGACTTTCAAGAGTCTTGTTTTCCAAATCATGCACTAGGAAATAAAGGGATAATTGCACAGGAAAGGGCGTGAGCGGGACATTAACCTGTAAACTAACACATGGACTGAGATCCAGCGAGCTCGCTGACACAAGTGCCAGTCTCCTTTCTCCTGTTTTTGTCCACATTTAATTTTCTGTTAATGTCCAGCGGGAAAGTGGGAGATTTCCATAAATCCATAGGCAGGAGGACAGTTGCTTGCATGGTTGATTGTATAAGAAATATTTAAGTTAATCACAAGTTAATCAGAGTTAATATCTGTCCCTGCATACAGGGCCTAGTAGAATATATGCAATTTCTGAAATCAAGATAAGGTTAGAAGCAAACAAGTTCTTGTTTGCTGATATGCAGAAAAGAAATATGAATATGTGCACATACACCTGTGCATATACACATACATATACACATATGGGTTAGTTTTCTTAAGGAAAATTCCTCTACGTAGTTTGGTAAAGGCACTTCCTAACTACAGCATTTTAGTCCCATGACAGCCCTCTACATATATATAAAAGCAATACATGATAAAATCAGTCACTAGATGATTAATATGTTTTGAAATTGTTTCTTCTGGGCATGGTCAATCCTGCAAGGTGCTGGTGACTGAGGCAGAATAGCAGAAGAACTTATGCACGCACTTAATTATAATTAGATGTTAGCATCTCTTTCAAAATCAGTACCTTGCAGAAAAATTTTAAAAATGCATTTACATTTTTGATTTTTTGAGTGCTTTCTTTGCTTAGGACAGAGACCTAGGACAGATATGAATGTGCTTAAAGTGTGTGTTTAAATATTTTGGAGGACTAGGCCAAAGTATTCAGCAGACTTGAGCTTTTCAGGGCTGGATTCTGATATGTTCCATGGTGTGCTACCTTCTGCTTTCAAAGGGACTCCTTGAGGAGTTAGGAACCACTCTGAGTAAGGATGTAAGAAACTGGCCCATAATGTTGATAAATCACTTCTAACAGCTGTTTACCATTAAACTGTATCTAACACACTGCAAATACTGGAAATACACTGGCCCACAAAATATGTGAGAGTGAAATTCATGTAATGCCAGATTGTGCACACATGTTAGTGGGCATTTACCCACTGGGAAGTCTCCCTGAACTTACTCAGATGAGTAAGGGCTTGCAAGACAGAAGGGTTGCACAATTAAGCCCTCATAATTTGATTTATAAGTGAACCACCCTGAGAATGCTCCAAGGGGGTCTCCAGAAATATAATTTATTTTCTTCCTCAGATTATAATTAAAAGCATGCTCTCGGAAAGATTTAAAAAATGAAAAAAGAGATCTGTGGAAGCCCAACTCAAAAAGTGATGATGCTTAAGGGTCAGGGGAAGGCAGAGTGTGAAATAAGGGAAACACAGTTTGGGGTAAATATGCTTAGTAACAAAGATGAACAGTGTCATTTACAATCCTGTTGTCTCTCAGGTAGGGTTTTAACTTTGCAGATGAAGTGATTTGAGCTGTTGGGACCACAGACATTCTAGAGGATATCATAATGTCCTCAGCAGAATCACCTCCCTCATCCACCCACACTGCCTATCCTGCTGCAGCCCAGGATAGTTCACTTTCTGGGCTCACAACTTTTTAAATAGACTATTGAAGGACAATTCTGTTCATAAAATATATTTTTAAAAAATTTAGGCTGTTTAATCTTATGTACTCATTGAAAATGCAGTTCAATCTGAGAAGGCCATAGATTTAAGCCTACACATTTCTCACAGAGGTAGGTAACAGACCTTGCAGGTGACTTAAAATATCTGAGTGAAGAAGTATTTACAGACTGGTAACATAAACACCTCTTCAAGCATGCACACGTGAGATGTAGATTAATAATTAATTCATAACCTGGTGTGGTCAGACAGGAAGCTCCAGACACAGGTACAACATGCCCTCAGGACAGGTTGCATATGAAGAATTGCAGATGTTTCAAATTGAATTTTCTTTTTATTTTTTTTTTTTTCATAAATATCTGGAATCAAACCCTTATGGAAACTGAACATTTCATGCCATTGTCTGCTGTAGCTCAGCACAGAAATTTTAGTTTGTGCAACAGTTACTCGTATATAAAGAAATAAAGCATTTGAGCTTTTGAATTTATATATTGGAGGGGTGCGTTTATGTGAGAGAATATATGCATGGCTGAGGTTTGACGTGGAATAATAAACCATATGGCCCCCAATCGAGTGCAGAGTTGTAATCCAGGTGTTGTGCTAACTGTTTTAATTGTACAGTGTGGTTCCTACGCCCGGGGCTCAAATTGGGAAGGGAATTGGAACGAAAACAGTGATCCTCTTGTTGAAAAATGTAATTAGTTTCATAAATATAGTAGTGGACAAAGGGGGGGCGGGGGGAAGAGGTCCCTTTTTTTAGATGTTTACCAATGCAGCTTTGCAGGTGTTCACATATGCTGAGTATTTATTGTTGTTGCTACAAGACAGCCATTCAAATCCATACCTCTCAAAATTACAACCTTTAAAAGGAAAAATATACATTTCTTTTCTTGCATTCTTGGCCAGGAAAAGCTGCTCTTCCACTTTTTTTCCACAGATAAGTAATGTGCAAGGTGATCAGTGGAGTGTCCAGCTCCACAGAAAAAGCAAAGGGAATTGCTTTTCCAAACCAACCTGTGATCCTGATCAATGACAGACTGAAGAAGCAAAACCAATGCAAATGTGCCAAGTTTCCCTCTCTCCAGTTTCAGGGTTGTTCCATGCCTAGAACCCTACTGCTCATCAAGGTTTACAATATTTTTTAAGTGAGATTTCAATTGTTTCAATTAGCTGAACTCAGTTTTCAGACTGGCAGGCTAAAAGATCCTCCCATCAGCAAAGTTTTCCTGCTGCTTAAAGCATTCCCTGAATTTTACCATTCTTCTTTCCAGAGTACTCTTTGTGTCTCAGTCATCACTTAGCCAAGCCAGACACAGAGCTCCTCTTCTTTCTCACAGCATTACCTGATCTCCTCCTGCTCTTGTCGTTTCACCTGTTTGCATTTTACACAGACTTCAGGATTATAGCAATCAAATTTTGCTTTGTTCTGTTCCTGCATCCATCTCTTTTCATTTAATCTAAATTCCTTTGTCAAAAGGAATTTCAGCAGAGCTTCCTCACAAAAGATCACAGACTCAGATTGATGCTAATGTGTAGTTAATTTGTTTCAGAGTTGTCAACTTGTTTGAACTGCAGAATGTCTTCCAAAAAAAAAAGTTGAATATCTAGATACTACTTGAGACTATTTCAGCTGTTCAGTTCAAAATGCTTTGTTAATTTACCTCTGAGGGGGTTTGTTCTGGTTTTATTTGTGCTGATTCACCAAATTACAGAAATCTCATTTACTTGAAGTTCTTAGGCAGAACAGCTAAACATGTCAGACTATGAGCCCTGATAATCAGTAAGTCATTTTCTTACTTGCTTTAGGATGTATCCCAGGGGAAGTGCTGCATCAGGACATTTGTTAGGGAAGTAGTGGATCAACTAGTGCATAGTGAGTGCTAATCTATCAGATTATAAATTGTCTTTACATAGAAAATGTGTATCTGGAAAAACTTGTGAGGTAGATCTGAAAAAAAAAAAAAAGATATGATGTTCCATATGGCTCTTGGAAAACACCCACAATTTTATATTGCTGAAGAAAATTATTGCAGGATATTTGCAGTGCCCAGCTATAGAAATAAAACTGCACAGAATAAAGGAAAAAACTTGGAGAGCAAATAGCCAGCAGCATTTGGAAGAAAAATTGCAGCCTGTGACTCTTCTTACAGCCTTCTTGATAATAAAGGCTGCCTTAGCCTGCCAGCCAAGCAATCAAAAAAAAAGGGATTTGTAACCAAAGAAAAGACCACATTGCAGATGCCTTTATAGAAGACACAACTTACATCTGCCTTCAGGATCCAGAAGCTGTGGAATGTCTGAAAGGGGGGATATTTTTTTGGCAATGTTACCTGATCCATGTGTCAAGGGAAGCATTAACACCATATTTCCATCCCTCACAGACACAGATTGATGGAAGCAACATTCCCATAAACAAATCACAAGGGGCCACCTGACTCCTCTCGTTGCTTCCAAGCAGGCACATCCCACAAAGCTGTGCCTGAGCAGTGCCTCAGGAGCCAGGCAGGACAACCAGTGCATTGACACTTCCAGCAGCCAAGATTGTCACATTGCTTGTACTGTTTTTTCCAGTGTGCTGGGGTTTATGGGCCTCCTTTGTCATCAGACATGTGCTGTCAGCAGAGCTTTCCAGACAGAAACTCTGCTTATGTAACGTAGGTTTGTTTAAAACAATAAACCAGGACTAGGGTGTCAAGGGAACCACAGTATGTTACTAGAGAGAATCACATTTGAGAAAACCCTTTTAAAGAAATCATGTTTGCCTTTCATGTGCCTTCCATAACATCTTTTACTCTGTTAATTACCAGTGGAATTGCTGTCTTGTAGCTCATCTTCCTTTAGATGAGCCTGCAGTGAAGCTGTAAAGTGGTGTGACGTAATACAGACTTTTACAGAGCATCTTGCATCCCAATAATCATAAAGCAATGTATCAATTAAAACTGATTTCCAAATGGGGAAAGACATTGCAGGTTTATTTAGGGAAACATCCAAATTTTACAAATCTCTGTAAGAAATTGTACTCCACAAACCAAATTTTGCAGAGCAGTCAGGCTTGGAGGGACGTGACAAGATGTGAGCATAGGAGAGAGATCACCAACCCCAGATAACCTCAAAACTGCTACTTAGTCCTGTCTGAACATCCAGGCAGAGCTCTACTTCTACTGTAAGACAAGTGGTTTAAACACTTCATCCCACATAGGCAAAGTGAGATGTGCATGATTAAGATCATAACAAAGCAGTGGTGGGGCCAGAGAGAGTCTTTGCTTTGCAAACCTGCAAGGTGTGCAGGCACTGATTATAATCTCCTCTCTACTCTGGTTGTGGGATTTTCCCCTTGCAAAATTACCTGTCATATCTCTGAATCTGAAATCTGAGGAACTAGGGGCTGGGACTGAATCCATGGTTGTTTTAAACCACAATTTGGAATGTGGTACTGCTTGGGACACCATGGGGCCATGTGCAAGTGATCCCAGCCGTACTACCAAAGCAGTGCAGAGAACAGCTAAAATGAACAGGAAAGCAGCAGTGCCAAGAGCTTGTTTGGAGACCATTAGCAGTTTGTGAATAAATTGCAGCACAGCTTGGTTTCTCAGAGTGAATATGGTAAGAGCAGAGTGATGCACACGGTTGTTGTATCACATCCCTACACCACCAGTGCTGTGTTGTTGGTGATGTGTGTCAGCAAGCAGTCTGCAAGGGGAGGGTCTGTCAAACACCACAGAGTTTGCATCCACACTCTCCTGGTTTTGAGGGGCTGCTTTTGGCTTGGCTCTTTCTGATCCTGCTAGCAGCTGGAGTGCAGTAGGTGCACTCATGGCATGTGTCTTCTGTTTTGGATTCATCCAAGAGGAGTGGACGAAGCTAAAGCAGCCCAGGCCATTCCACAGCTCCAGCCAAGGCAGAGTAAGGAGGATTAATCAGAAGCACACTCCTGAAACCAACTAAAATGCTAATGTACGTGCAGTTGGCATCACTCAAAGGTCTCTTAGTGCTGCAACCAAAGCAGCACGGCATGTGCAGTTGCTGGGATGCCTGTTCCCACAGTGACTCTCAAACTGGCTGCTAAATCCCATCCTCCAGCATGGAATCTTGCATGCTATGTTTCTGTAAGCTTGAGAAATATGAGTGGGTGAGTAAGGGAAAAACCCTCCAAAAGGGTGACCTTTCTGGAAGTAAAGGCTGAGCTGTAAGTTCAGCCATTAAAAAGAGGCTGCAGGGAATCCTGCAGAGGGAGACCATAAATACCCCAGCAACAGCAAAAACTCAGATTAGGGCTCACACCTTATTAGACACAAAATAATCCAAACATGAGGCAGAATACCATAGGCATCATATGATCCATTCCTGCCCGAACAAACTGCTTCCTCCACTGCACAGCAGTCTGAGTGTCTGTGCTGATGAGGTGTAAGTTTTCCTGGTCCTCCCACTTGCACACTGGATTTTACAATGGCAAGAAGAGCCGCGTTGTTTTGCACGACTTCGCTGCAGGTGACAAAGTTCAGAGCCAAGAATGGTATTAGAGAGATGAAAGAAAACAGCGCACACGTGCCTGTTTGGTCCTGCAGAACAGGAGGGTGCACCTCAGCTACCTACATACAAGGGCAGGTCCAGTTTTCACCCCCAGCCTTGACTTCACTGCTGCATTCCCCACCGTGTAAAAATACCCCAGGTTCTTAGATTACACGGCGCTATTTATAATCTTTGTGTGATGCCAGACATGTGCATATATCAGTGTGGCACTTTCAGAAAGCAGTGCTGCTATTTTAGCAGCTCTCTAATGAACAGCGTGGGCAAAGCCACCTAGACAAGCTGATTGAGAGAAGTGTTGGTGAGGGACGGCTGTGGTGGTCTGCTGGGTGTTGTTTGTTGCTTTTTTTTCCCCCCTTAAGTATTAGGCTTTTTTTTTTTTCTTCCTTTTTATTCACACTTTATTGCCATTAAGAATAATCTTAAATGGCCTTTTTCTTCCCTGGCAGTCCTCCCTCCCCCTGCCAGCCAGCACCCCTCCCCCAGATGTCTTGATTAGTGGCTGTGTGTATGCTGGTCAGATTCTGGGATTAATGATGGCTAATTTGTCTGAGGTTGGTACAGCCTAGCCAGCAGGCTCTCTACCACCAGCTTTTGCTGCCATATGGGTAGAAGCAGCTGTTTCAATTACTTTCTGTGCCCAGATGTGTCAGACGAGACACCAGTGCTCTGCGGGGTACGTTCAGCCGCTCGGCAGCTAATTACTTCAATCGCGTGTCGGAGCATGATGCTGTACACTGCAAAAGGGGGGCTGAGCACAGCCGAGTGCCAGCTGTCAGTGCTGCTCACTCCGAGCCCAGCCTGAGAGCCTGGGACTGCGCTGGAGCTTCAGCTTCCCGGGAATCTTAATGCACGCAGAGGATGTGTCTGATGATGGGACCTGCATCTGCTTGTGCCCCTCTGTGCTTTTGTTGCAGGGAACTGCGTGCTGGATGATGAAAAGTATGGGATATGTGCTTTGTGACATCCCTATGTGCACACACAAAATAACCTCCTAGCTCTGTTCCCTTCAGAGTTTCAGACACTTGCACCAGCTGACCATTTCCCTGGGCTGTGCCTATAAAACCTGTTCCGTGGTGGGGTTGTTTCCCCTTGTTCTCACTGGCACCAGTGTAAATTTTGAGTCGTTGTATTTTAGTTAATGCTGTTCCACTGACACAAGGTGAACGTGACAAGGGGCTCAGGTCCATGGAATACCTGTCAATCAGTGCGACAATCTCATTCTAGATCCTAGTTGCCAGACTCAACAGCTTTGCCTCCATCCTCTAGTTTAACTTTCAGTATCCTTTCAGTGTCACTCCCTGCTTGATCTGGTGTTCATTTTCCCCTGTGGCAGAACCACGTGTGAGTTTGGGCTGGATCCTTTCCTAGTGAAGACTTCTTTGCACTTGACAATGTGATGGGACTTAAAAGGAAAGACATTAACTATTACAGCTCTATTATACAGATAAAACAAGTAGACCTGTGTTACTACAATTTCTTTGTGGTCCCTGCAATTCCCAAGAATATTTTGCTTTAGAATATTTTAAACTGTCCTGAAGTTTAAATTATTTCCAAACATGTTCAATCTGGGAAGATAAACTGGGCCAGAAAAAGCAGTGCTCAGGACTTTTGGCCATGTCAACTTCCCAGACATGCTTGCTAGGATCCAGCAAATATTAGCAGTGGCATAGTGGAAGTAAGATAGTACAGCAGAGAAATCAGATGACATCCTAGAACCATTTGCGCAGTGAATTAAGCCAAGAAGTGAGATTAAACACAGAGGGGCCCAGGAAAAGTAAACAGAAAGTAAACAGTCCCATTGCAATACCAATATTTCTACTTCCTTTTTTCTGGTACCATTTTTTCCTCAATGAACTTAACCCTGCATAAATTCTATTGGCTTAAATTAATATTTTCATTTTTCATGGTACAATTCCCTGAATACACAATCCCTGAGGGTAAATTAAAATCAACTCTGTGTTGTCTGCTAGGTGAGAGCCTCATAGAAATGTTAATGGTGCGATGACTAGTGTCAGAAAAGTGTTGTGGTCAGCTGTGAATTGATCAATGAATCCAATGGCTATTTAAATTAATAGAGCTGGTGGAGATTCAGGCTGCAGGGACAGGATGGGAGAAAGAGTAAGGAAAGAATCTGTTATAAATACACGTCTTAAACCCATTAATACAAGCAAGTCTGAAAACAAGTGCAGAGCAAAGCATTTAATGCAATGCCACTGGCATTTTGGGCAAATACTCTGTAATTTGGGGTAGTTACTAACACTATCATCATCATCATAATACACGTATTTAGGAAAAATAAACATTTGTTTTGTGCTAATTCTATGGTAATCAGGGTGATTGTACTGTACTTAGCTACTGTTTGTTACCATGGTTATTTCTAGTGGTTCTTGGTTATTAATGTCCTGGAAGATTCAACAGAGCCTTCAGCACTGTTTCAGCCTGCTCTCCTCCTGTAGGCACAAGGGAGATATCTGGGAGTTGGGGTTTGAGTTTGGGGTTGTTTGGGTTTTTTTCACGTTCTAATGATCTGCCACAGAGTTCTATAAGCAAAAATAGATTTGCTTCTTGTCAGACAAACACTAGACACTGGCTCTTCACTTTGCACCAGTCTAGCAGTGGAAAGGGCCTGGAACTGAGTGTCATCTATCCTCGCTAGTAAGCTTTATTTATATTGCCAGATGGGTTCAGAGAAGCCTTCATGTGAAGAGAATCAGCCTTCCCCATGTGTTTTCTGTGGTCTATAATCTCATAAAGATGGATGGTGTAGCAACATTCTCACAAGTGAACTAACGGGTGTCGCAAAGAACAGCAGAGAAACACATGTTTTTTAATGTATTCTAGGAGCTATTTTTAGTCCTTCCAATGAATTTTTAAAATCACAGTAGTGTATTGGCACATACCTACTTCCATTTAGTATGATGGACATACTTGTTTGGGAATTAAGACTCAGATTTAACAAGTTACTGCTGCTGATCTGTGATAACCAACCATGTACGTGTGTGCTTTTTACGAGGGTGACCGGGGCTAAGTCAGCACATGACCATGACAGCCTGTCACTTAATGGGCTGTAACCTTTTCCCAAGTCCATGCTTTACCTTCTAATCCTATTTTCCTGCTCACTTTCTTATAACTTCCTATTTTGTTCCGTAGGGAATATGTTGAGAGAGTGTGAATAGCAATTGAACACCACTTTACCAGGCACTGCAAGCAATAGCTTGTGTACAAATAGTTTGCTTAAACTGCTTATCATGGCTTTGAAGACAAGCCCAGATGAAAAAGATATAGCTGCATGTTAAAATGTGTGGATCCGACAACCTCATTTTCCTTTTTTTTTTTTTACTTAGGTGTCTATAACTTAGGTGTCTATAACATAGTAAAGTTTTATAGTTAAGGTACTTTGGGTACTATTTTTACAGTGACACATTGGTATATTTTGGGAATGTAATATGAAAGACTTATAGGCCTCTAGACACCTCCAGACAGGAAGGAAAAAAAGGAAAAATTTGGTGGCAAAACACCTTTGTACAGATTTATTCCTGCATGTGATGTCCTTGGAACCTGCATAGCTGCTCTTCAGCTCAAATGCATCCCTTCTTCACTGACTTCATTTAATGTTGTCCACTGGAAAAATCAGGTTAAATTGTTCTTGGTAGCACTGCGAATTGAATCTGGGCATATTTGATAGGTAGGCTGAAATCTGAATTGGATTTGAATTGGGGAGTAATTGAATCCAAGTTTATCATTTTATTTCCAGAACGGAAAAATTTTGATAAGGGCAAGAGAGGGATTATGGTCAAACCTTTCTCACTGTGTTCAGCTACACAAACAGAAAAAGAAGAGCAATTTCACCTTTTCTATTTTTTCAGCTATGGAGGTCTGATTCCAGCATATGTATTCATGCCCACCTGATGTTTTAATGTGTTTTTCCAAGTGTTAAATTGTGGCCAAGAACATAGAGATTGTCTCCAGGTCCAGGCAGTTTTGAAGGTCCCAGCTCTCCCTTCATCAGTTGACTGTCAATCTGTTGAAAGATGTAAGTTACAATAATGGAAGTAAAATCAAGTGTAAGTCAGAAGGAAGTCTGGCCTGTTGTTGGGAAGGCAGAATCTCCAGCTACAGGAAAGAACTGTCAAAGTCTCTTCACAGATGGAGCCTTAGTGGTGCAACAGAGCTTTCAAATCCCATGGACTTTGTCTTAACTGAGTCAGACCTCCACAAATGAATTGTCATTTCCTGAAAGAAATGAAAGTCAGAAGTACAAATGAATTGCATAAATGTGACAACACTGAAGCCTCATAAGCAGACAAAAGAATGGAACCTTCCCAGAAACGTTCCCTGGGGAGAAGTCAAGAATTATCTAATGTGGATAAATAGGTTAAAAGGATATCCACATCTTGAGTTTTGATAAATTTAGGATTGACAGGTTGAATGAGGAAGAGGTAGCCCTAAGCAGAAGCTTGTACTTAGGGCAAGATGTCAACTGAGGGAAAAACAGGCTCAAAGCTGAGGCGTATGATTTAATCAAAGAATCTGACAGACTCACTGAAAACTCCTTAGATAATACACTGGAAATAAAAGAGACAGTGTCAATACATGAATTTGATTCCCATGCTTGTTCCAGGAAGCAAAGTTTTACATTGGAAAATGGAGTTGAGACCACATTCAAAAATTCCTTATATCCGCCTTATGAAGCAGTGTAGAGGATCAAAATACAGAGATTTATTTTGATATTGAGAGAAGAATTATGACCAGGAAGAGCTTCATGGAGTTATCATAAAACCTAAATAGGGAGATGGATCTTTTCTCTGTGGACTTTGTAGCACAGATGAGGTTGCCTGGGTTTGGATATGGATTGCTAATGCAAGTTGAGCTATAAAATGAAGCAGGTGATGTCAAACCATGACAGAAACCAGATAGGCCCAGTTGGATTTGGGCATAATTTGTTCTGTGGTCATTGAAGCCTCAGAGCTAGATTTATGGAGGCTAAATGGCATGGGAAAGCTCGCACAATGAGTCAATAGTAAATTCAGGATTTGAATATTTCACGGCTTCATTCCATGTCCCTGTGGCTCATAACATATTTGCTTGTATTCTACTGCAAGAAATGGCTTTTGCTACAGGCCTCTATGAATATAAGCATCACATTCAGGGATGAAAGAGTTAATTTGGAGGTTTATTTTGGTTCATAGTTCTACAAAAAGCATGGGGAGTAAAATTTACTGTCCCATACAACATTAAATCATGAATTAATGACCTTTAGAGTTGAGTTTGTAACATCATAATATAACGTGCTTTTGGAAAAAACAAGTCAGTTACTTTGTGCAGAGGAGAAGAATTGCCAAGTCCTCAGAAACTGACTGTATAACACATAAAAGTTGAAGAAAAACACAGGTAAAAATGCAGCCATGAAATCCTGTTCAAAGAGCAGAAAGAATAGGCTCAATGAGTGGTTTACTGCAGCCTCTCTGAGCAGGGAGAAAGGGGAATGCCAGCATTCTTAAGTTACTCATAAAAATAACATTAGTTTTTCTTCTCTGTTTTTACGATTGAGGAGGGAGATTCTCTGGTATCTAAGAACTTCCAGGGATGGCAGATAACTCACAGAGCTCTTTGAATACGCTGCTACTCCAAGAACAAGACAGGAACCATCAAGATAATTGTCTGATACAAATCTTTTGTTAGAGTAATACATTTTGTACTGTCATGATTCCTGAATTATAGCCATATGTACTAGTGAATGATGAAACATGTAAATGGTAATTCATCATTAACTCTGTGTATGAGAAACTAAATTATTCTTTTCAGTTCTGTTCTTGTATCTGAGACATGATACATTACGCTATGCTGTAATTTATAGACACAGTGGAATCAGCCAAAAAGTTGTATTCTCTTCCAACACTTATAGTTTAATATTTAGGCTTCTCCTCCCTCATTCATTCAATTTTTATTTAATTGTAATTTATTTCCTCGGGGAAAATTAGGCATAGTGGCTGTGTTCCAGAAAAATGGGGTGCAGCTTAATTTGGTAATTTTGGATTTGTCTAAAAGTTTTGGTGCCAATAGCCTGTGTAATTTTGAGGAAATCACTCAGTCTTTCCATGTATGCTTTGAGAGGGAATGATGATATACAACTGTGTCACAGGGGCACCACTTAAGAGGTGTGTTTAAGGATAACTTAAGGAGATTTGTACCTCCTTCAGTCCCTAATCAGCTTTATCAAAGTTAAAAAGACTTGAGGAAAAAAAGAGAGAGAAGTCTACTAGGAATTAAATACCCCTACCTGGATTTTTAAAATTCAACATTTTGTATTTTAAAAAGAACATTAAATTTCTGACTTTAAAACCACTAATTTGGCTCTCACTGTTCCATTATATTAATTCATTCATTAATTGAATTCCTTTAAGTGGAATGTGGCCTTTCAATCTGTTGAAGTGTTGTGCTGGTGGGGCACCACAGATACTGATCAGGAATAGCTGCTGTTTTGGGTGCCCCAAATTCTGCAATCAGGAGAAGAAGAAAGGCCTGGGAAAGGTATCCAGATCAATGAAATACCACTTCAGAAGTGGCTGTGTGGTTTGACTCTGTTTATTGGCATTATTCATGCTGGCCTGTTCTCTGCAAGCCACAGCACACACCAGGGTGAGCAAATAGATGGCAAAGATTTTCTGCATTTCAATCCAAGTGATAAGAGCAGATGAAATTAAAATCAGAAACAGACTCTGCGTTACAGTTTAAAGGCCAAAGGAGGGGCAGGGTTAGTATTAATGTTCAATAAACAAGTCTTTTTATTTGGCTTTTTCTGGAAAAAGTTTTCTGGTTTCAGAAGAGTTTTCCCCAGCTCGATGTCCATTTCCAATGTTTTTTTTTTTTTTTTTCTTGCTACATCTGTAAAACATAGAAGTGCTGTATTGTTTTATCTCCCAGGGAAGATATCCTTTCTTCTAGATGTAACCCTACCTCTAAATGACTTCAGAGTTCAGATTCCTGGAGGTGTAGTGGATATATGGCAATCCAGGCCGTAATTTACAATAAACCATCTTCTGACACCACTTCCATGACCTAATGCTGGAAGTATGTTGCTGAGGAGTCTGCCCTATACTGCCATGGTGAGAGAGCCTTACTGTGTCATGGTAAATATTTTATTATTTATCCTGTTGTGGTTATTTCAGATGCTGCCACAGACATTTTCTCAATTTGTGTTTCTGCCTGGACACGTTTTCTGATATCCCTCCTGGAATAGGCAGATGTTCCTAATGGATGAAAAATTCAGTGTTTTCAGCATACACCAGCTTGTTTTATTATCCTTACATACTGAAGAAGCTTTTCATCTCTTGAGAATGCGGTTCAAATTCTGAGCCCAAAGTCTTAAAGAAAGTGAGCAGAACTAGAGAAAAAAAAGCATTCATATTTTTCTGTATAAAAGAATGATTGGTCAAGAATGTTTTCTGCATTTTTCTTGGAGTTTTTGTTGTTGTTATTGGGGTTTTTTTTGTATTTTGGGGTGAATCAGCAGCTTATTTTCACCTCAAAATAAGTAATTTTGGAAACATGGCTGTTTCATCATTAAATTGGTCAGTGAACTATATTGCAGTAGCCTGTAAAATTAGCAAATACTTTCAGATCAAGAGAAGCAAAGCTGTGCAAAATTACGATATTTGGAATGCATGACCCTGCAAACCTTCTCATTGAAGAGCATTTTTGGGACATTTATGACCCTTATTCTTTTGGCTCAGTGTTCTGTAATTCTTGGGCAGGTTACATAACTGTCCTATGATTCACCTTCTGCATTTATTAAAAGTTTAAGGATACGGGAGTAAGTGGTTTGCTTCACTGGTACAAACTGTAAGATTTAATCTAGGGCTGTCTTGGAAGATCTCAGAAGGCTGGGAGTGCTTTTCATTGCTATAAAATGTTGCCATGTAATGAGCTTTAAATCATCTGCTTTGAAAATCAATTAACCAAAAAAAATATACCTATAAGAATTATCCTCCCTGGGTTACTCACAGGCATCTTTTGCTAGAGACTTGGAATTGCAAGAACAATGTCAAGGAAGGATTCTGTAGAGGTGAAACTTGAATTTCCTCTGTGCATTGTGCTAATACGTATCTACTGTGCACCAGATATTTTTGTGTGGGAGAATATACCTTAAAAATATATTTTACACATGGCATTTTAATACAAATGCTTAAAAAGTGTGTAACTTGAACAGACCTCCCTCAGGAGATCTCTTTTGGCAAAGTGAAAAAGCCCTGTTCTAGCATTACAAAATCCCCACAGATAAATTTGAAATATATGTCCCTTGCAGTGTTTTGACAGACTACAACTGAATTACTGGGAATGAAAGAAATCCTGGGGGTAGAAACTGGAGGGGAGGGGATTGCTTTAACTTTAGGGATGTTTTCTATACAGCCCTGGGCCTGATGATACCCGACTTCATTTTGGTGCTCATCATCACTAATCCTTAGCACAAATGAATAACTGCACTTCTAAACAATCAAAGGTTAAAGACAACTCAGCCATTCATATGATCTCATTATACTATGCTGATTGCAGTGCATCAGAGTTATTTATAACCTCAGTTCATAAAGCTGGATTTCCAGTAAATGAGTTCCTTTTCAAAGGTTAAATATTTATGTCCTTCTTTTCTGTGTGAAACAGTCTATAGTTAGGAACGTGCACTAATGAACCATCACAGCCATCTTCAAGAAGATAAATAAAAAATTTTGAGTTGCTATTCTGGCTCCCAAGTCTACTCCTTGCTTAAACTGCTTCCTACTGCTCCTGTGTGGATTTTCAAAGCAGATCAATGGCATGGCAAATACTTTAAACCATTAGATTTCTAAAGTCAGGCTTAGTTTTGATCGAGTGTGCAAAATTGTAATAATAAAAATAGTAATATCTTCTGTCTGCTTCTCTTTTACTGACCTCAAAGGGCCAAAACAGTTACCCCTAAAGGACAGTAATATCATTAATTCTTTCAGCCCTTTTTAGCTCATAGCCTAGGGACAAGTGTTTGGCACTTTCAGAAAGGGCAGGTGGGAGATCAGGTGTCATCATTCTTTTATTCACCAATTAACACCAATTTTGACTTAGCACTGTTTCTTCATTGATTACTGGACTTGCAGTTCTTGCCCAACATGGTTGGAACACAGTTCTCTGAGGTTACGAAGAGCGCTTTCTGTTTAAAATAAATCTGTATATAGCGAGCTAAGTTGCACATTTGTCACCTTGAAAAAATATAAACAACCAGAGGCCTTTGTGCAAGACAAGTACCCTGTTACTCCTGTCCTGAGAGAAGATACAGGGGGGAAAAAATGGATGGATTTGTCTTATGCTTATTATGCTGATTTCTGATTCAAAAGTGTATTTAAGTAATACACAAAACTCAACATGAAATATTCCTGTAGTAAAGTAGAGAAGCATTAGTATTCAAAAGACATTCGAGGCATCAAGACTTCCTGCAGTTACATGGCACAGATGTATTTATGCTGTAGTTTACTCGTTCTGTTTTTTTCTGGTCTCATAGTGAATTTTTTAAGCAGTAGATTCCTGCATGGTTAAGATCTCTGTCATATTTATGCTTGAAAGGCAAGCCTTGGTATTCATTACATGTCACACTTGGAGGGCCTGTCTCTGAAAACATAGAGCATTCAAATCCCCCAGCAAACAGGCTCCCCTAAACCAATCCAGCTGTTTTCCAAAATACTTTCTTCAGGCTAGTCTCCAAGATCAGGGTTTATCCAGTACCTATCACTTCTGTACTTTTCCAGCCATTCTGTAATCTCTGCATCCTGAATCCAAGGAGGAAAAACATGGTGAAACGTTCAGAGTCACTAAGATTTTTCACTTGTGTCCCAGTAGCTTCTGCTGATGTAAATCTGTGCAGAGCAAAGACTGTTTCAGCTGGGATGATGCATTTATAGGCTGTATGGGTAGACATAAGTCCCAGTTATGGATGTAAAATTAGTTTGCTAGGGCAGGGATATGAACAAATTCTTGCTGTCAGAAGTCCCAGATCTGGAGAGGGTTTGGTTCTGGAGGTGTGACACTGCATGGATGTGCCGATGGTGGAAGTGAGAACTTCTTCTCAGTATTTCTTCCAAGCTGCCTTTCTCTCCCACAAAGGCTCCATAGGTCTTCAACTGACCACTTCAAGTAGATCACGTTCAATCTTTTGGGAATAGCACAACCTATGGAGATGTGAAATAAGTATAACCATTATGCATCTTTTTTGCTGAGGTTCCTTATTACATGAGTTAAATACTGTAACCTTGGTTTGTCACTAAAAACGTGCTAGAGAGATCCAGGATGGTTTTTGGTTATATTTGTTAAGTAATGTACCTGGGCAGTGCTAGAAAGATGGAATGTCCCAGACTCCAGAGAAGGGTGAAAAAAGAAATGATAACCACTGTCAGTCCTGGAAACAATATTCATGCCTAGTCCTGTTGCTAGAGTCCCTGGGTAACAACTCTGCAGTCATATCAGCCCTGAAATCCCTCCTTCTCCTCTGCAGAATCAGAGCTGGGTGAGCCAGGAGAGGTGATTGCAATTAGCCACCTAGCATGAGGTGGCAATTCCATCAAATTGTGAAATCCACTCTACCAAGGCCATAATTGTGAAATCCACTCTACCATATTTATAGGAAGACATCCAATCTCAGTGCCAATTGCATGGGACAAAAATAATTCCTGGGTTTCTGTGTGGGCAGGGGATAAGAGTGGCATCAGTCATACAGCTGGTGTGGGACTGACCCACAGTCTTTCCAATGCCTTCTTTGGAAAAGCAGTAATCCACATTGAAATATCTTTTGGGGGACTGTTTTACTACTTCTTTTCCTCAAGTCCAAAAATTATGGATGAATAATGATCCCCCAATTCCCCTTCACAATTATGATACAGCCAACGAAGTTAATAAGTCACCTCTCTAGCCCCCTCCCTTCTCTGTACAGACATTTTTTACCACATGAGTGAACACAAAGAAATAATCAGATAAGAGATTTTTCTTCTAAATTAGGCCTCTTGTTTGTAAACTGAAAGAGTGCTAATGCAGTTCAAACTCAGCTGTGTAGCACATACGCACACTCGGCCCAGGAGTATTATAAAGAGTGGGAGAATAGGAGGTTTTGTTCTATTCTTTGGTCTCTTTCTATATGAGAGGGCCATTCATTCAATCCCTATGCTTCTCTCTCTCTCTGTTTCTCTCCATAATGCCAGCATTAGCTGCAAGCTGCTAGCTGTAAAAGTGCTTTGATGTTGACCTCTCACTGCCATTGACAGACCCTCATTGGTGGGTGAGTAGCAGAGCAATAAGGGCATGTGTGGGAGAAAAGAGGATGAAAGCCTGGACAGCTAGGAAGGGATAATATGAACAGATTCCTGCCTGTTCACTTAGTTTCTTTTTTTTTAACTGGGTCTTCTGATTACAGAGGTTACGAACCAGTAAAACTTCAGAAATGACCACTGAAAGCCTGCTGTACATGAAGAATCAGATAATTGTTCCAGCTCTTGCCTTGTAAAATTAAATCAAGCCATGAACTAGGCAGGAGCGCATAGGGGAGTTGAAAACATTTTCCTGTTTAAGGCAATGAAATAGTGGGGTTTTGTCTGTTACATACAGTAATATTACAAGGGCGAGGAGCATCTCAGTGGCATGGGGGCAGGGGACACAGAGGAGAGCTTACTCACAGGAGATGCCTACTAACGATGTTGATTATTTTGTTTCTCTTCTCATGCCAAGACCTAAAGCATAAGTCTTGAGCTTTAAAAGGATGAAAACAGAAAGGTGCACTAAGAGGTCAGGAGGAGTTGGAGGGGTTTGTGCACAGAAAAACCTGCCTGCTGCTCCCCACGGGGCGCTGGCAGGCACAGCAAGTGCTCCCATATTCAGATCGCAGCAGGGCCCCAAAAGCAGCTTTGCACCCTCCAGAGAGAGCGAGGAGGCTGAGGGTAGGGACAGGACCATGGGCCACCTGGGCCCCCAGCCAGCTGTTGGGGAAAGCTCAGCCAGCAGCGCTGGGAAAGGCGGGGAAGCCTCGTCTCTGCCTGTGCCCTATTGAGGCAGGATGTCTCCAGCCACTTCACCTCTGCTCTCCCTCTTCACCTCTCTGAAAGCCCAGCTTGTCATACTAATAATTAAGCCCTAAGGCTCTAAGTTGAAATGGCCAAAAGGCTCTGCGAGGCCAATGGAGGGAACAGGAGGGAGGGAAAGTTCACACAAATTTGTATGAGAAACCTTGTTTTCAGTTGCTATCTGAAGGATCAGCTATCGCAACAAAGCTGCTCACCTGAAGGCTCCCATTGCCTCTGCTCTGAGGAGCAGCATCTCATCTTCTGCTTCTTTGGGACAGGCAGAAATCTGTTCTGCCACCACTTCTCTCCCTGTTGGCAGCATTTAGGCCATCAGAGTAGTTTAACTAAGGTGAGCTGCAGATCATTGGTTAAACTCAGCCTATGCCACTTGCAGCATAAGTGCTGTCTGGGGTAACACCGGCCTGAAACAAAATGCACCAGTTGGAAAATTGGGGGATTGGGTAAAACAGGTGCCTCTGTTACGAACTGCGATGCAAGAGCACGTCAGTGGTGTCAGCATTCAAATCACACCCTGCTCCAAGCACTTGAATAAGAAAGAAGCCATGAGTGTTATGATCTGGATTTGATTTCTTCTTTAAAAATTAAAAGGTATTCAGCACACACTTTTGGTCCAGAGACTCTTCACACATTAACCCATTAGAAAGAAAGAAATCTTTCGCTGAATGATTAAAAATATTCACATTTTGGAGGGGACAAACTTCGACAGCACTTTTTGCCTTGCTGTCTGCATTTGCTATCAGGGAACTAATTCTCCAGTCAATTTCACAGATGGTTTCCTGTCATTACTATACAATTCTATTTATTTGATAATAATTTTATAGGACTTTTCCAGAGGGATTTGGAATTACATGTTCAGCTTGTAGCAATTTTTAAAAGGTGTGTGAATACTGCACTCAGTCAAAACTTCTTTGCCTAAACTTTTTAATTAGGAAATGGATTTTCAATTCAAGCAAGAAATCTTGCCAGAAGTGTCTTGGTTAAACTTTTGTCAATGCGTTTTTCTGCATGTCAAGGGAAGTGTATAACCCTTTCTGTTCTGTCACTTTGCCTTTTGCTCTTTTCAACCCGTCTGAAATAAAAGCTATTTTCCCCTTTCCAACTAGAAATGAAACAGGACTTCACTGGTTTTTCAAAAAGGTACCGTTTTTTAACTTGAAAGCAGTATGTAGCAAATATTATAAGTTTCACGTTTGCTTTTGCTTTTTGAGGATAGCCATGATGAATTCACAGACTGTGTCAGACACCAGAAAACTGGTTCTTGTGCAAGCTGAAGTTTCACCCAAAAGAGAGTCTATCTTGTTTCTCTTATTTTTGCAGGAAATATATCTTCTTATATCAGCTGTTTCTAGATGAATATTTTACTTGGAACTGTTTTATTTTAATACAGTCCAGTCTCTGATAGGGCAGAGTGGGGCTAAACTACCTGAGATTTCAAGCCCCTGCTATTTGGTGGGACTCCACTGAGCTCTGTCCCACAAGTCCAAAGAGAGGACATTTGAATCTGGATTAATCTCCTTGAGAGCTACATTACAGAAGCCTCTGGAGCTTCTGCATTGTGAGCTTGGCCCACAATTGTAAAAAAAAATATAAAAGGTGCCTTCTCTAGCGTTTTCAATTAACAAAGCCTTAGGGGACCTGGATAGGTAGTTGGAATCTCCATTCCAAAGGATTAAAAATATATCTTTGCCAGAGGTACAGCAGCTGTTTTGGTAGGTACTTTGTATTCTGCCTGTCTGTGGACTGCTGGAATCCTTACTGTTCCCTGATGTGTCATTTCACTCCAGTGAAAATCACAAGCGATAACTCAGGAGGCAGTAAAATTACAGGGGTCACAGAGTACCCCCAGTATGCTTGAAATCAGGTCACCAACCTCACTCAGCTGGCCCTCTTGCTGATAACTCCCCTTTTCCCATTTCTCCTCTCCCCTGTTCACTCTGCATCTCCATTATTCAGAAAAAAAAAAAAAAAAAAGAGAGAGAGAGAAAAGAGCCAACTCCCCAGGGCCTTTAAAAACAAGAGCACTTGGGCAGCCCCAGCAGTGGGCAGTGCTGGAGTGAGGGAGGGTACACTTTGGGTGCTACCCTTTGGGCTGATCTGGCCATGGGTTTGGCACAGCTGGTGATAGTCTGCACTCCAGTCATACTTCACAGTGTCCCAGCACTGGGGAGAATGGAGCCCTGCCCCAGAGCAAGGCCAGTTTCAGAAGGAAACTCAAGTAACAAACGTGATAGGCAGCAGGAGTGAGTGTGTCACGGACTCCCAAATGGTCTGATGAAGCATGGCAACATTGATAGTTTGCAATTTTATAGTATAAGCTGAGCGTGAAAAACAATGGAGTGAGGGAGAGAAGAGAAGAGGAACGTGGATGCAGAAGGATGGAAATTTTCAAGTTCCATTCTTCTCATGGTGTTCACAGACAACACATAAGTGGTGCAAAGAACTGGATCAGTCTTTAAAACTCAGTTTTTATTCCAAGGTCAGAACAGTCAAGAATCAATTAAATTTACAGGAACTCAGAATATTGCAGAGGTTTTTCCTTGATAACAGTGTTTGTTCCCTGAATTTTCTCCTACTCTCTATAGGAAAGGAAGGGCTCCGAACTGAAGGGTATTGGGAGAACACTCAAAGCATTCATTGGATATTTCCAACATACTTGTTACTCTGTTGATTTCTTCTTTAGTAAATGCTCTCTTTATGTGGCCTTTCTGATACCCAGTCATTGGTGTGGGTTCATACAGCTTTGATTTTTGATGATTCCTTTTTTGTAACAATTCTCTGGAAACTGCTGAGCTGGACTACTTTAGTTTTGATATAGGGAAGTACAGGTATGAGATACTGACTGTAACAGGTGTTTCTGCTCTGGGAACCCCTTCCTCCTTCCTCAGAAGTCAGTACTCACCGTTCCTCACTGAGACGAGCTTTGTGGCTTTGCGAGAGTCCAGTTTCACTGAAGGGTTTTTTGTGTGGTTTGATTATTTCAAAGCAAGAAAAAGATACAGCGATGGCTTCTTTTTCTGAAAGCCTCCAAGAAAGTTTGGAGAGCTGCGAGCCTTTCTGTTCCTCCTCACTCCAAGCATCCTTCTTCCTGCTAGGCTCTTTGCAGAAGGAGCTCAGAGATCACCGTGCTTTGCTTGTAAGCCAGAGGCAGCTTTCCTTCCTTGCAGTGGAGGGAAGAGCAGCTATAAATCAGTCAGGCAATGAATGCATTTCAGTTGCCTGCTCGGTTGGATGGGGGCAAGGAACTGAGGAAACCACCTACAGATGAGGCAGTTGTGTGAGTCATGAGAGGAGAGAAACGTTCAGCACTTCTCAGAAGGTTTTTACCAGTGGTAGAGAGGGAGCTGAGCACTTAGGAGCACTTCTAGAAGCTTGTAGGTAAAACTCCCAGAAAATACTAAGCTATGTTAGTGCATGTGCAGCCATGAGGAGGCCAAGACCCAGTGTTTCCTTTTGAGAGGTACTTATCTTACCCAGGAAGCAGGAAGACTTTCTTGCAATGGATGTTATTCTGCAGAGCTCCTCGGGGCAGGTTTGTTCCCTTGACTTTTAATATTCCAATTTTCCTCTGTTTGTGCCAGAAAATAAGACTTGGATTTCATTTTATAAAAATAATAAAGCCAGAAAAGGTTGAACCGAGACTTGGCCTCTTTGCTTTCTAAAAGACAGCAATAGGCCTTTTCAAAGGACCAATTCCAGGCTTTATTACACCACTGCAAGGCCCGCAGGAGGGAAGAGTGTTACGCCCAACTCATAGTGCCGACAGAGAAAGATGGATTTTTAAATTATCTACCTTTGCTTTGCAATGTGAACGTTTCAGGGCAATTATCCTGAGATAATGCCTACAAATTGCTGAAGACTTTGGGTTTATGATTGCTCTTGTTCATTTAAGGTTCCCAGCAGACTAGACTGGGGAAATCACTGCCAGTCAAGCCAAGGTTGATGGTATACGGTAACTGAGTTTCTCTTAGAAGACAGACAAGCAAATCAGTTTTCTTTAAGAGCAATAATTCTAACTAATTGTTTGGTCTCATTGTGCTTCCATAGCGGGAGCTGCAGTGCTCGGCAAGGCAGAGCAGTGACACTTCCCATCCAAGGCACATCCCTGTAAACGGGCAAATTGAATTCCACCGCATGAGGTTATTCCACACAGCAGAAAAGAGCAGCACTCTCCAGCACATCCCCACATTCCCTTATTTACACACCGGTGGCCATTCCAGTTACCTCAGAGAGTGAATCGTGAATTTACAGTGAGATAATGTTATCATGTCAAAGCAGGGAGAGATGGCTGTAGCTGCCTGCCACGTTTGTAATTAAAAATCATTTCTTAATGCAATATTTAGGTGAGGCTTCAAATCAGCAAGAGCATTCATAATGAATAACACAATTTCAAAGTAGAGATGTGCTCGTATATTCCCATCACATACATTTGGCTACATCTATACCTATAGTATATACCTATTTATATACTCACATTCCTATCTTTATATGCCTATGTATTTTGTGTGGAGCCTGACTCCCCTCTAGTTTTGCTGTGAAGTTCTGATATCATTCCTATCACAGGCATCCTCCAGGCATTAGTTAGACAAATTCATTTCATCATTATTACTTGCTAAACACAGGCAGCATTGGCCAGTTTAGGTGTCTGCACTCCAGCAGTGTAAAATCTCCCCTTCTGTCCCTCCAACTGTTGCTATTAGAGCAGTTGAATAACTGATTTTTCTCATCCAGTAACTAAGATTAAAGAAAAAAAATATAAAATGGGCTTAGCTGACATTTCTGACATTTAGGGGAAAAAAAAAAAGATATTTTTGCACAGGAAAAAAATTCTCCCTCCCAAAGTGCATTGGGTTATCAAAAATATTTTGCTTGACCTATATAAAAAAAAATCTGGGTTGTTTTCATGTTATTTTTTAATGTGTTCCAACACTATTTGGACTGAAAATATAGTCTGGAGATAGCAATGTATATGGTTAAAAAAATCTTGAAAGTATGAGTGCGTAGACTTTTCTGAATAATTTTGCATTTTTTTCCCCTATTTATTAGAATTTACAGAAAACAGTGGTCAGTTTGAAGCTGGATTTTTCAGAGAAGAAGCTAATTTTCTGAAAAATTCCATCTAGGATTAGGAAGCGAGGACAATGCCCTGCCACAGCATTGAAAATGTCATTAATATCCTGCTTATTCCAATTTTAGGGGCTTTATTGTAATATTCAGTGGGGGAAGTTTTTGGGACTTGTGCCTTTATGAAGCTGAGGGATCGTATGCTGTAGTTGGATACAATATTAAAAGCTATTGGGTCAATATTCATCCTCCCAGCCACCAAAAATAAATATTTGCTTTCTGCTGAGATGCTCCTTCACAGCCCTTCAGCCTTTCTTGCAAACTGTGGCAAATATATATATATAAACCAGAGATTTGAGCCCCAGATACTGCCAGATTGTTTTACCACTTATTCATATTTCCTTTCACATGAAAATGAGTCTGCGAAAACCAGAATTGTTTACAGTGGGCTGTGTGAGCACCAATAGCTGATATATGTCATAGACAACCAAAACTAGGACTTTGCATAAATTATTGGTATTGAGACATATTTCCAGGGAAAACCAAAGCACGTGTGTTACTGCTGGCAAGTGGGCTCTTAGAATAAGGAAAAATCAATTTTTTATCCACAGTTCTTCTCTACTTAAAAAAAAAAAAAAAAAAAGTAGTATCTTTCCCCCAAATTAATTCAGAATATGACACACACATTAACTAAATTTTTCATTATCTTTTTAAGATACTAACTTGACTAACTCCAAAGGATTCTTGTGTTGTAAAGTCTCTCATTTACTGGTGTCATCCACATGAAGGGCAAGGAGATGCTGCTTCCCATCTTGCTGGGCATTAAAGGAATAATACAAAAGACGACTTGTAAACATAAGAATCCACTTTACTGCCCCATGGCCACCGTGTTATGTTGTAGAATTCATAATCCGATCAGATTATATTCTAAAACTATTTTAATGCTCTGGGCAGGGATTTTGTCCTTCTACTACACCCACTGGAATGTAATTTCAGAAATTTTTGCTCCAGTGGTTGGAAACATCGTGTAATTCCCAAATTAGCTGAATTTAAAACCAATTTATAATCTTTTCTTCCTGGGTCGCCTTAACACACTTATATCCTTATCCAGCTCGAATGGACAGCACCGTTCCTGCATTGGATCTGTTTCCCTTTAAGCCACCATTTGGGTAGGCTGAGCAAGCAGAGTCTTTTAGTTTCCTCTCAGAAACTCTTCAGTTCCTTGATCATTGTAATAGTCCTCTTTGCACCCTCTGCTCCAATTTGCATGCAGCCTTCTTGAGCATGGGTAACTAGAATTGACGTCGTATTTCAGATAATGTCTCACCAGTGCTTTGTGTAGTAGCATTAATATTTTCCTCTCATTATTAGCACTATTACAGGTGATGAATCCCAGGATTGCATCTCTCTTTTCAGTTGCATTATATTATGGCACATATTTATCCTGTAATCAACTAGGAAACCCAGGTCTTTCTCTTCCTTTGTCATTCCCAACAGCTTCTAGCAGAAATTCTCATTATTAGTCCTTTGGTGCATGACCTTGCATTTTGTACTGTTCAATTTCATCCCATTTCTATTACTTCTGTCCCCAAGGTCATCCAATTCTTCCTGCACGATATTGCGATTTTTCATTTGTGTTGATGGTGCCTCCCAACTTTGTACAATCTGCAAATTTCATTTGAACACTCTTACTTTTTGTGCCAAGTTTATTAATGAAGCGTTAAATGAGATCAGTCCAAAGGCTGATCTTTGAAGAACTCCCCTAATATTTTCCCTCCAGCCCCCTATTTCCCCCTGCAGCACATCACATCCTCCCTCCCCCGGTCACCAACCCAGACCTCAGAGTCCTGACTGAGTCTCTATTTTCTCCCAGTGAACTGGGTACTTCCCAAGTGGCACCTGCTGGAACACTTTAATGAAGACTGGATACATTTTTAGAATTTTAATTTAAGAAATATTTTTTATCAAGGTAGCTGGGCACAGCCTAGCTCCACAAAACCCATACAGTAAATGTCTGCCCTTTACTCCTTTTGATTCTTCCCTCAAATTTGTTCTAAAATCTAGTAAGCTATTAGGGTGTGACTGACAGGTCTTACCTAAATCCCCTTTATCTACTCTAAGAAGAAGAAAATGATACTACAAGGTGCAAGAACTGGGTACAAAGGGTGTGGGTGCTGCTGTTCCCTCTCCATGTTATAGTGCAGCTCTTCACTGCTCTATTAACGACTGACAGTGGCTACTGGATGTGCAATTTCATGTGTTCATCCTCAGGTAGGGATCATGTTGCCACTCTTCAGAGATAATGAAAGGAAGGTGTTCATTTAGGCTCGTGAAACTTTCTGCACTCTCAACCTATCCTTTCCCCCGCAGCAATTTTCATTCCTTCTTCTTTGTTCTCTTTCCATTCGCTTAAATCATGTCCTGATTAGTTCATTTCCTTTCCAAAATCCAACACATTTCTCTGAAGTTCCCATTTCTCTCATCTCTCTTGCACAGCATCCTTATGAACTACAAATTCCTGCTTGAATCCCAAAGTTTTGTAGCACAACCAAAAATCTGGCTGCTCCAGGCCCATCAGCGTGGAAGGAAACAGCTTACACACACATTGCTGCAATAGGCTTTGCAGCAAGAGGCACGAGTGACCAGAGTTCCATAAGGCTCACTATGACATTTAATGAACCTTGATATGTTCTCAAGGTTCTCTGAACTCTTCTTTTTCTCCCCTTTCTGGCTCATAGCTGCTTGGAGAAGTTTTAAGAGCTCTCTTGTCACGTCCATGCAGATATGTCTCTCTCTGCATGAAGGTCATATCATGGGACTTAACCCTCCAGTTTTTTGCAAAAGCAGTGGTTACAAAAGGTGCCCTCTCAGTATGCAGGAAGAGCACTGAAATAGTATTTGCTCATTTCCAAAAGTGGAGGTCGACAGCACACCAAAAAATAGAGATCCTCCCCCGTGAGAGAACATGGCAGGAACTTCTGAACCCAGAAACAACCCTACTTCCTTCCCCCCTGCTATCTAACAGTGCCTTTCACCTGGATAGATTTCAAGCTGTGTTGAATTTCCCTCTGTATTTTACCTGGAGCATTTCTAGGATGTGTGGAGGGGGCGTGTGGAGTTCAGCAAGCCGTGGTGCAGGTGAGGCAGCACAGTGAGCAGCATTCCCAGAACCTGCACTTGGTAAGCAGCAGATGAGCACCTTGCTGGCCTGGCAGGATAGTTTAACAGCGTAGGTTGCATTAAAGTTTAATTTCACCTCTGGGAAGATGCATTTGTTTGATGGCAGCAGGCTCTGGTCCTCTGTGGGGTTGTGCACCAAACATCTGAGGTGCAACTTGGAAATTAGTTTCTCATCATTATTATCTCAAAACCTCTGGAACTACTGTGTAGGCAGAGAAGAGCCCAGTGTTCTCTTTTATGAGCTGGAGACTCCTGCTCCTTATAGCATATGCTGTTTGTTAATTATTCTCTTTCTCCTGTGCTGTCTCTTTCCTACCCTTGTTCATCCTCCCCTGTGTTTTACTTCTCTGATGGTTTGATCTCTTGTACTGCATCTCCTCAGCCCCAGTGTGCTTTTTTGCATGTTGATTTTGATTTTCTTTTGCTGTGTGGGATTATACATTTATAACTGCCCTTTACAGAGCCTGAAAAAGAATCTGTTTTGATAGTTGGAATGAGGAAATCATCATCTCTAAATCATGATTCCCTTATGTTGATAATTGAGCTGGGGGTGGGGGGGAAGAAGACTTTTAAAGCCTTGCCCTCAAACTCTTTTCTTTGTGGCCTGAGTTGCTTTTTTCAGTATCAGAAACACTTCACTTGTCTCCTTTGCTGATGTCACTGCTTCTGGCACCACAGGTGCTGTAGCAGCCCTGGAACTTGTCACCATGGCTGTTTTCTGGGTCCCCATTAAAGTACATTTTGAAACGAGATCTTGACCAGCAGAGCCCACACACCAGAGCAGTCTTGCCAAAATCCCTAGTGCAGCTGTGGGGATGCACTCTGGAGAGCTTGCTCCAAAGAGGCCCCAGGTCCCATTCCAAGGCAAAAATCAAATCTGGTTTGCTTTAGTAGTGTATTATTATGCTGCAATGATTTCTGGGCTTCTCCTTTTTAAATTACCAGCACACCAGAAAGGATACATAGGGGCAAATTAATGAAAAGAAGAAGACAGAAAAATGTCTAAGGTACGAGTCAGTGGAGAAAAGAAGGGCTCTGCCATCAAAACCTTCCCCAGTGAAAAGACACAGCAGGATACAGTGACTAAATGTATTTGCCACAGCACTGAGAGTTAAAGAAAAGTTACTTTCATTCACCAGAAGTGGAAAAAGATATCTGAAAAAGCTCTTCTCCTTTTTTGTTCCCTTAGTTCTTGTCAACAAAGTGAAGTTCTGAATGGCATGGGGTAAAATCATCTTCCTGCATTTCCAGGCAGTGCAGCCAGCCTGCCCTGTTCCTGGACATGGGGAAATGATCACCCCCCAGAAGAGTGATTACAACCTGAGCAATAAAATGGTGACACTGTCAGTCCAAGGCTGTATTTTGATACTGTGTTTCCTGAATTTCATTTCCTGTGTGAAGCCCAAGCAGAATTTTTTTTTTCTTTTTGAGCATCTGGGAGTTCAAAGACTGAAATACTCATCAAGGTGTTCGAGGAAAGCAGGGAAGGAGAGCAATCTCCTCTTGCCATCAGAAGGCTGTGCTTCCTTTCTTTGTGCAGATCCAAGGTGATTTCTGGGCCTGATTCCTGTTCCCTTTCCATGGCAGGCAGTAGGAATCATGCTCCTATTCTCTGAAATCATGGGGCAGGGGCCTCTAGCTTGCTCCAATTCTGGAAAGACCCTCGTAGTCACGTACTTAATGGTTATTAGGAATTATGTAGCAAAATACAGTCTCAAGGAAAGAACTGTTCAGAGAACTGGAATGGTCCAGCAGCATCCCATCCCCCTCCAAAGACCCTTATAAATGTTCCAGGGTCTCAGAGACCACAAACAACTGAATCCTGGTCCTTGGTCATGCTGGCTTCTCTATTTCTTGCATTACTCTGGGATATGTGGAGCATCTCACTCTAGGGAATTTTGCTGTAGCCCCTGGGCTGTTTTACCACTGCCAGAACCACCAGACTGTTCGGGTGATTTGTGTTGGAATTCCTCTGCTCCCTGAAACATCTCTTTCCGAATGCTTTGCATTGTAATGCTGCATGTGACACTCTGCATTGCACTTACCCATGTCTTATACCAGAGAGCTCCTTCTCATCTTCTTTCATGGATGGGAGCAGAGTGGTTTAAATCAAAGCATTTGACTTTGAACCTCTCTTGAGCTGGCCTTCAGGCAAGTTCTTTCTGATCAAAGACAGAAGCGTACCAGGGTCCAGGTATTAAGGCTAAATAATTGGTTCAGACTAAAATAAGAACTGTCCCGAGCCTCCACAGAAAAAGTTTTTATCAAGTTTAAAAAAAGTACAGGTAACTTTTTGGCTCTTGATATACTTCTGCATTTTCTGAAGGGGGTGCCAGCAGAGGATGCTAATGCAGTATGAGACCATGAAATACCAGTCAAATTTGGAAGTCAAAGATGATCAGATTCCTTGAAAAACAGGTCGAATTAAGGGTACTGAAGCAGAATGACTTTTCATATGGAAAAAGATGGGATAGTATCAGTGTAGCATGATATAAGTGAGGTGATTTTGAAAGATCCTGATTTCTTCTGCCATGTAGGATCCCCCATTTCTCTCAAGAAATGTGTATTTCCACATACAGAACAGCACATATAGCTGTGGCTTTTCTGAAGATATCACAGACCCTTCAGACTGGGGGGAGAAAAACAAACCAACAACCAGGCAATCACAAGCAATTTACCAGACGGAGCAGGATGCCTGTAGCATCCCAAGCAGCCTGAGCCTGTCTGCCTCTGTTTAGGATAAATACTGAAACCACACCTCCGTGAACTCTTCTGCCTCTGCCCATCAGTAATGTGTATATAAAAAGTCTATGCCTGGGGATCAGCTAACGGGATTATTCACAGACACAAAATGAAGCTGGCCCGATCCTGACGTCCTTTGCAGCCCTCCCTGCAGCCTGCTGAGAGAGGCAAAAGCAGGCTCAGCCTCCAGGTTCTCATAATTTTGGCAGCCTTTTGGGAATCTGGAAGGGGGGTGGCAGTGGAAATAGGCTCCCATTTTTGGTTTTGTTGTTTTTCATTTTTATTAGAGGAACTTTCAGTCCAAAAGGAATCCCTGGTGAAGTGGTGAGGCTTTTGTCTCTCACTATAATGCCACTGGGCTTTGGATTGACCTGTGTGATACAGTGACACTGTGTGGTTTGAATTTTTACATACAGCTGCATAAAGCAATTCTCATGTAAATTCTGGAGGTAAATAAGCCTGCTGTTGGTCTGCTGCATGGACACATATGCTCAAACCATTAGGCTTGAAAGGAGATTAGAATTAACCCACCCATCTCTCACTGGCTTGCTCTTTCCCTCCCCACCACGCAGCTCTTACAAGAGCCTAAACACCTTGCTGTTTTAACAAATGGCAGCAGAGTTAAGGCTGACAGAAGAAGAAAATTGTTGTGTTCCCTCCCTCCCCCTTTCCCGCAGCCGCAGAGCCTCTGCTGGAAGCCATGAGGATTTAGAGGAGGCCACGAGCTGATTCCCATGGCACAGGCGGGCACGGCGGAGTCGATGCCCTTCCCAACCTCTGCATTGCACAGGGCTGAGCCGAGCCCTTCAGTTTCCACTGTGGCAGTGGGAAGGCTCAGAGCCTGCCCTATCAGGCCTGGTGTGTGTTTTCTTTCTCCCCAGATAACTCCATTAGCTCCTACTGGCTAGGGAAAGCTTTCAGAGCAGCTGAAAAGTCCTTTCCAGGCACTTGGCACTGGGGCGTTCCCAGGTGCTTCCGCAGGGCTTGAACGGGCAGGGTTTCACCCTACAGCAGGCAGTGGCCACTGGCCACCACCCTGTCTGGAGCTGGCATCTAAATGGCTTCACCTTCCAGCTGAGGAAGGGTTTTATTCTGAGTTCTTTGAAGGCAAGAGCGGGACCGAGTACGTGCACACACCCACACACACGTGCACAAAACTGCCGAGGGCGCCGGCGGGCTAAGGAGAACCTGGCCCGGGGTTGTTTGTTTATGCGAACTTTAAATAATTCATTTTTGTCCCTATTGAGCTCATCACAGCGTGACCAAAATAAACGTGTCTCCTTGGCCTATTGTTTGGAGCTGAGGATTGTCGAGCGGGAGGAAAATATTACAGTGACTGAGGGAGATACACGTAAGAGTGCGACCTTTAACTGCAGTACCTATAACCAGTCTCATCAAATTAAAGCACTGTATATTTTCCTTAATAATCTCTGATTAGGCTCGGGGTATGAGCGGACACGAACGCCCGCCATTGCTATGCAGCGGGAGGCCTGCTAAGCACCCGCCGAGCGCTTGGGAATAAGTGAGCAAAATGCTTTAATTTGATAGGGTTAGAATCCTGCAGGCTCCGGGGTGAGAAGTCACCAACAGCTCCGCTCGCACTGAATATGCAGAAATAAAAAAGTAAATTGCTTACATCTGCTGCAGGCAGGAGGGAAAATGATCTGATTGGACAGGCCGAGAGCTCTCCATCTCTTTTGGGTTAGAAAGAGGGGTTTGGAGCATCAAAAGCTCGTAATTGGAGTAATTCTGAATTAATGGACATACACACACAGGCGCAGCGTGCACCATTTTGAAGCAGCTGGTCACAGGATGCACATGCTCAGGAATGTTTGGAGATTGCAAAAATGCTGTTAAAAACGTTGTCCCTTATTCCTAAGATTATTGACATTTGGATTTCACGACCTGTGAGAAGTGCAGTAAGTACAAAAAGCCCTGCCCGTCTGCCCGATAGAGCTGCCTGCCTCAGCCTACACCTGTTTATTCACAATACGATTATTCTATCTCTCTGTCTCTCTATCTCTGTTGTCTATCTGCTCTTTCATGTTTGAGGGTCTTCGCAGTACGCAGAATCCCAGGCTTTAGCCTTGTCATCTGATACTGTATTTAATCTATGTATTTGATCAATAAGAATCAAAGACAAGGCTCAAGGTCTTTTTGGCACCAGGCATCCAGCTCTGTGCCTGGTGTCAGAGGTTGTCTACAGTGTCACCTTGATGGTGTCACACTAATTTGTACCCTACTTTGCTTGCCTCTGTGATCACAGTCTGCACTGGTTTGTGGGGGTTTTTTTTTCCTCTCTGTATCTCTTTTTTTAATGCTTGATTTTATTACTTTGGGAGAGAAGAGGTGGGGGAGCTGAGAGGTGGGAGGCTGAAGACACTAGCTCAGAGATTTAAGGAGCGCACTTCCCTACCCTCCTCCCCCACCTCTCTGCCTTCCCCCTGCGAGTCACTTACGCTCCACAGTGAGGGTGTTGCCTCTACCTGACAGGCACCATACCCCAAGGGGGGAAAATGTTACTAAATCCAAAATGACCAAGGGAAGAAATCCTGCAAGGCAAACTTTCAGGAGCGATTTCTCAGCTTGCTGCTGACAGGGAGAGGCAGGCACACCAAGGCCAGAGTCCAGGCTTCAGCCCATTTCTGGGTAAATCCCCACAGTAGGTACATCTCTAAATTTCACTGGTATTTTTGTTGGAGCCAGGGTTCTTTGGATCTCGCACTGATGCACAAACTTGAACAATTTGTTCTTTTATGGCTGCCTAAGGCTGTACTGCATCATTTCAATGGCCTTTTGTCTTGTGACAAGTATTGCAATGCCTATAATGTACTAAACATTCTAAAAATCCATGTAATTAATGCCCCAACATATCTAATATAGAACTATTATCTTGAGGACAGATAAATGCAGTTTATTATCTTTTTTTTTTTCCCTTTGCCTACACCTCTTCATTCTCTTTTCTGTGCTGTTATTTAACACAGAAAATAATAGCACAGTAAATGTATTATTTAAGTCTCTCATTTAGAATTGTGTGCATGTGTGAAGGCACTGTGCAAAATGAGGCTGTGTTTAGACCCAGATCCTTAGCTGTAGACTGCAGGCTCCATCATGGTTTCCTGAGGTGCCTTGGAAAGTCAGCCAAGATTTTCATAAACGGGTGACCGACACTAAGATTCCATTTCTGATTTTTGTTTTCAGAGGCACCAACCACCCACAGCAGCTGCAGGAATCAATGGGGACTGCAATGTTTCAGTACCATGCACATCCAGCCAGTGCATTTGGCTTTTCTGCTCTTAAGAATTCATATTTTAATATTATTTAATTAATTAGTGGAAATATTAGGGCTTAAGAACAGCAGAAGGGCTGCCTACCCTGGGATCCTGTCCCTAAATAACAGCTGGGGTGGATGGCTGAGGACAAAGTACCTGAGAGAGAGCAAACAATAATAGCAAAAATTCTGGTTGTGCTTTTTAAAAACCATAGGCTCTGGGAAGAGGATGGGGCTCAGCGCAGAGTTTGCTGTTATGATTAAGATGTATTCTGAAGTTTGTGGTTGTCTAGAGGAAGGGACACCCAGGCTGGATCCCACACAGCCTTTGGACAATGCTGCTTTTTATATCTGAGCTGGCTGTCGGCCACCAGAGGACAAGAATGGGGTCAATTTTGCAGGTTTTTCTCCAGAAGTTTCTCCGGGGAAGCCGGTTATTCCCTGGGTAAGGTGCCCCATCCCTCAAACCGCTCGGCTCTGCTCCCGGTCGTGGGGAAGCCTCTTTTGTCTGCCAGCCATGCCTGCCACAGTCTATTGGAAGGTATTTGTCAACAATTATATGTCTATTAAGGACAAGTCAATCAGGCCATGTGCAAATAGCCAGACCTCTGGGGTCTGCCTATTGATAGGGACCTGTCAATAGCCAATCCAGGCTTTTTTCAACCAAACAAGAAATTAAGCACTTACCAAAATCATTGCTCCTCTGAGTCCTTCCAGCCCATTTTTATTCTCAGAGCATTGGTCCCTCTTTTTTGTTTTTTTTTTTTTTTTTTTCTTTCTGGGCTAACATTTATTTGTAATAAACAAAAGAGACTAGGAGGCACTTGTCGAAGCACTGTTTTAACTGTAAGAGCAGCAGCTTCTTATTGTAATTAAGAATATTACCAAATGGTTGTGCTTGTAGGTGGCTGCAGTTAATCCCAATGACAGAGAAACTATAAGGGAATTAATAACAGAAACTTTAAATTAGCCCAACTGTAATTAATATCTACAGTATATAAATATCCAACTCTTTCACTCAACACAAATTTCAGACATATTTACCTTTATTAGGCTGAGGAAGACAGTAATATTATGCAATATTTTCATGCATATTCAATTTGTAAACTCAACAGTTGATTTTGTAATTTATATTGCAAATTACTCTGCTGTTTCCCACACGTGAGCAGGAGAGAGAGCGGGGGAGAGAGCAGACAGTGTGTGGGAAGCTTTAAACAAAAGCCTCTAGCAAAAGCCATGACATCAAAAAGATGCTCCACAGGGCCATCTCCTTTGAACCAGCAGCACTCCGGTATCACAGAACACACTGGTGTTACACAACAAATGGCAGCATTAAATAACTTTGCGCAGAGACCTGAAATGACCAAAAATATTGAAAGCAGATGTAGTATGCAAGGCAGAAATGATATCTGATATGTGCTCTTTAGGTACATCACAGCTGTCTTTGTTAGCAATTACCCAAACAAACGTTCTGTCCATCAGGGCTTTATTTCTTTTCATTTCTACCTTTCAAACAGGACAAATTTTGAGAGTCGAGCATTTTTTCCCTGGTATTCAAGCACCAAATTAATAATTAGTAACCTAATTTATTAAAATCCAGCATTTACCAACAACATCTTTAAAACACCTATTTTTGAACTAAGGTGCTGTATTTCTGCCCTGAAAGATTGGTAGAATGCAAAGATACATTCTTTGCAGAATACTCCCCAACCACTGGAGGATTGCTAGGTATGGAGATAGTTTTTATTTGGTCACAAACTTTCTTATACTTTGACTTAGATCTTTACCAGATGAGAGCTTTCCATCTGACTTTTGTTTCTGGTTTTATCACAATTTTACTTTAGGTACTTGTTTCATGTTAAAAAAAAAAAAATTACATTTTCAGTTTCCTATTTCAAATCCAAAAAATACTTCTTTTTAAAATCATCCTGATTTCAGCTCCTTTTTTAATTCTCCACCCTCCCCCCAGACATGGACCCTTTAGAAAACAGCTTTGCTTCTTCTTTAATCTGATTTTAGCAGGTGCAGCACGTGGATGAAAGCTTTTCAGCAGATGCTTTGGGAAAGTGACCATTAAAGGCAGGCAATTTATGTCACTGTAAATATGAGCTATTTTTGCTAAGGAGCCCTAAAATAAAATTCAAACATGTCAGTTCACGGGTTTAGCACCCATGCTTCCAGCTTCTCTTGTCAGTTTTCAAATGCAAAATCAGCTTTCAAGATATCATTTTTGTAATAATGAAACTTCAGAGGAGAGGAACCAGTAACATTAAAAAGTCCCATGTAAGCAATCTTTCATATATATACATGGGCACAGCACTGTGAGACCTCTCAAATAAGTACCAATCTAAGGTATTTTTTCTAAAAGCTGTTAATTCGACTTCATTTTTACCTCCCTGAACTCAGAGGGACAATGACTTCATAGATAACTGCAGTAGCTCCTAAATTAATAATTTTTAAGATCACAGCAGACCAAATCATCTGACATTGTCCACAACACAGACCAAAATTCATACCAGCCCTTTCTGCCAGCTCCTACTGAAAGAAAGCACATCAGTTTAGAAATTATATTTTTTTTAAAAAATATGCCCATTCCATCAGCATTTGATATTTGTCTGGTTGATGAACTTCCTTAAAACCTCCAGAGGGAAGCTGTTGAAGGGCTTTTCCTTTTCAGATTTTATTGAAGAGGGAAAGGGCAAATTTTATATTCAAAGGGCTTAAAGTGCCTGCTAAAGGTCTGCCTTTAAATTCCCTAAAATTTAGGGAATTTAGCGAGAGGGGAGATGGCTCTAGTGCTCGGCTTCATATTTACACAGTGCGAAGAGCACGACTCTCCAAACAGTGTGAGATGGGCTGTAATACCTCACTCAAAGGGGTGAGCTAAGGACAAAATATTTTCAGTTTTGGGGGTTCTGTTTTTTTGCTTTTGGTCAGCTTTAGCCAATTAACTTCCTCTGAAATAATTTTCCTGCTACACCTTCTAAAATTGAAGTTTTTGCCTTTTTTTTTTTTTCATCCTTCATGAACAAGTTATGCTCTTAATCAATATTCAATAAGAAAAAAATAATGCAGGAAAAAGCTCTGTAACTTGGTGGGCAGGGATCTAACTCAGGGCTGGACGGAGGGAGCTCATTACTGGCACAGGGACTCCACTGTCCCTGTGCTGCTCCGAGCACTTGCAAAATTCAAGATTTCTTGAGGAAAGAGTTTAAACATCTGATGGGGAATAGCACAGCACGTAATAACAAAGATTCAACCACTGTGCGCGAGTTTTCCGCCTCTTTGACGTGAAAAAAAAAGCAATTTTAATAGGCAGGAAGAGATAATATGGGGACGATTTCGTAAAAGAAAATGGCAAAGAAAAATAAACGGTGTATGCAAAATATACATAGTATGGGCACCCTAGACTGGGTAGTTTGACAATGGGGTTTTTCTGTGAAGCTGGTATTTGTTTTAGGGGGGTTTTATTTAAAATACCTGCTTGAAATAGAACAGGGGGAACAAATCAACAAACAAAGAACAACCCTGCTGTAAAGCACAGAATTCCCTCTGTTCCTGAGGGATGCGAGGCAGTTAAAAGGGAAGGGGCTGCGCGTGCACCTCCAGCGATTCCCTCTGCATCGCCTGGAGACACAGACTCGGGCCAGAGAGAGGTTCCAAAAGGGTAACAAGTTCTTGCTGTGAATTTGAACTCTCTATGGGCAGCGTCTATCTCTGTTTTGATGAGTTGGAGAGATTCTTCTCCGTGAAAAGGATTTCTCCCCTCTGCCCTAAAGTTGCATTGTGCTCGGTTCCGTGTCCCGCGTGTCACAGCTCTGCCTGGCGAGGACACCCCTTGCAAAAATCACCACATGAAGTTTGTCCTGTTCCAAAACCCAGCTCGGGGTTTGCTACAGATGCAAAGCCTTAACATGTGTGTGAGAAAGTGGACTTAAAATCACCATTTAAAAAAAAAAAAATACAAAAACAGAGAAATGCAACCACAGCATTTTACAACAGATGACATCCAGATAACAACCACAGAGCTTTCTCTGTGAGACGGGGATGGGGCTTTACTGTGCCCTTACTCAAAACATGTACAGACAAACACAGAAAATGCAATATATTTGCATACAGTGCAGTGCCAGTACACAGAGAGCGAGCTCCGTGCACTGGAATACAGCTTGGAGCCTGCTAAGGAATTTTTCTCATTTTACAAATTGTTTGGACTCAGGGGTTTGCTAAAAATATTCTTTTGAAGCTTGTCTAGTCCTTGGTGAGTGTTCCAATTTATCCTCCCTTTAATGGTGTGAAACTGGGTTTTGTTAGGGCTGGGTACATGATCTCTGCTGCCTGGTGCTCAAAGGCAGCAGGGAAAAGCCTCTGATGAAGATACGTAAGAAGGGAAGAAAGAAGCAGCTTCTGATCTGGTTATTTCGTGATCAAAATTGCTTGAAATGAACTTTGATCCAGCCGCTATTCTGAGGAATTATGGCTAACAAATAAACAAACCTAATGGGGGAAAAAAAAAATAAGAAAAAAAAAAAATTCCTCAGAGCTTTTATTCCCTCCTCGGTTTCCGCGGGCATCTTGTCGTCAGCCACAGGCTGATTTCAGGGAAAGCTTGCCCAGATCTGGCCCAGGCCTGCCGGTTGTAGGTTCCTGGCAGGAGGGACCGAGCCCTCCCGTGCATGGCTGGTACCGCGCGGAGCACCTGGAGCGTAACAAGGGATAAGTAATAATAATAACTGTCCGCTAACCACATCAATGTTTTAAGTATCTCACATAAGTGGATAACTTGATTTGTAAATAAACTACATTTCAGGAATATTTCATAAACATCCTGTGCTAAGTTGGTGCCTGGGGTAATATAGATTTTCATCCATATTCATCTCCGCACAGGAATTCCCGGGAGTTGCTGGGGGTTGCAGCAGCTCAGGCTTTCATGGTAATTCCTTCGTCTTCTTTTTTTTTTCTTCTTCTTTTTTTTTTATTTTTTATTTTTTATGTTGCTAAATCGCGCTCCGAAGGCCGTAGGAGCCCAGGCACGGCGGCTGCGACCCGCACTGCGGGCCGGGCGGGAGCGGGCCCCGAACCCGCGGCCCCGGGAGCGCGGGGGCAGCGGGGCCGCGCGCGCTGCGCGGTGCGCCAGCGCCATCTACCGGCGGCGCGGGGGCGGCGCGCGGCTGTCGCGACTGTCGCGGATGTCGCCCGCCCGCGCGGGTTCCCGCTCGGTTCCTCGCTGCGGAAGGGCGTTTGTCCGCGCCTGGATCCTGCTGCTCCTGGTGCCTGATCTCAGCCGCCTGACGCGAGGGTCAAGCCGGTTATAAACGCGGCTTTATTCACCCCGCAGATGGTGGGAATCGGCTCGGGACCAGGCGGATCCCCGATCCCGCAGCGTGGGGGCTGGAACCGGACCTGCCCGGGGGCCCGGGGAACAGCCCTCGCTGCCAAGGGGGNAAGAAAGAAGCAGCTTCTGATCTGGTTATTTCGTGATCAAAATTGCTTGAAATGAACTTTGATCCAGCCGCTATTCTGAGGAATTATGGCTAACAAATAAACAAACCTAATGGGGGAAAAAAAAAATAAGAAAAAAAAAAAATTCCTCAGAGCTTTTATTCCCTCCTCGGTTTCCGCGGGCATCTTGTCGTCAGCCACAGGCTGATTTCAGGGAAAGCTTGCCCAGATCTGGCCCAGGCCTGCCGGTTGTAGGTTCCTGGCAGGAGGGACCGAGCCCTCCCGTGCATGGCTGGTACCGCGCGGAGCACCTGGAGCGTAACAAGGGATAAGTAATAATAATAACTGTCCGCTAACCACATCAATGTTTTAAGTATCTCACATAAGTGGATAACTTGATTTGTAAATAAACTACATTTCAGGAATATTTCATAAACATCCTGTGCTAAGTTGGTGCCTGGGGTAATATAGATTTTCATCCATATTCATCTCCGCACAGGAATTCCCGGGAGTTGCTGGGGGTTGCAGCAGCTCAGGCTTTCATGGTAATTCCTTCGTCTTCTTTTTTTTTTCTTCTTCTTTTTTTTTTATTTTTTATTTTTTATGTTGCTAAATCGCGCTCCGAAGGCCGTAGGAGCCCAGGCACGGCGGCTGCGACCCGCACTGCGGGCCGGGCGGGAGCGGGCCCCGAACCCGCGGCCCCGGGAGCGCGGGGGCAGCGGGGCCGCGCGCGCTGCGCGGTGCGCCAGCGCCATCTACCGGCGGCGCGGGGGCGGCGCGCGGCTGTCGCGACTGTCGCGGATGTCGCCCGCCCGCGCGGGTTCCCGCTCGGTTCCTCGCTGCGGAAGGGCGTTTGTCCGCGCCTGGATCCTGCTGCTCCTGGTGCCTGATCTCAGCCGCCTGACGCGAGGGTCAAGCCGGTTATAAACGCGGCTTTATTCACCCCGCAGATGGTGGGAATCGGCTCGGGACCAGGCGGATCCCCGATCCCGCAGCGTGGGGGCTGGAACCGGACCTGCCCGGGGGCCCGGGGAACAGCCCTCGCTGCCAAGGGGGATGTAGAGCTGATGATAAGGTGTAGATCTGAACGGTGGATTTTTTACCCGTGGCCAGGAACGTTTTTTATGTCAATTTAGTTGCTGCTGGACCATACCATCAGTGTAACTGGTTTGATTTCAGGTTTGCTGTGGACTAGGGTGATGAAACAATTAGAAATTTAAGTGATTTTTTTCATGTAGTTTGCCATTATGGCGAGCGATGCTTTGGCTCTTGGGCTTGTTTTAGAGCACCCAGTTGTCCAGGGTCACCAATGTGACAGTCAGTAAGCACCGTGGCACGAGGCTGTGATGAGTAGGTGCCCTGTTGTCCCCAGCTGTTCACTCTGGCAACAGCTGGAAATCTCCAGGTAGTCCCTCAGACGTGCAGGGATCCTGAAACCAATTCATCACCCAAAGCAGGTGAGCCCCTGGCCCGGTGAGCACAAACCACCTGGCTGCTCTCTGTGTGCTTTTGCTTTGTAGCTGCAGGGAGCCAGATCTAAAGTGTCTCTGCCTGGAAACTCCTGGCTAAAGCAGCGATCCACGGCCCTGCTTCTGATTTAATGTGACACCGAGGCTGGGAAACAATATTATCCCAGTGTTTTCCTGCAGCAGTGAAACCACGATCAGCTGTGGTTGGTGTTTAAGAGACCCCTGCTGAAAGCGTGGTATGGCTCACTAAAGAGGTCCTCCTGCAAGGAATGATGTTAAGGTATTTTTGTCCTGAGTATAATTGGTCTGTATCTCTGTTTTCAGATGTAACAAAAGCAGCTCAGCGTTCCTGGAGCTTTGGATCTTGTGATTTGCTCTTTGGAGCTCACATAAGGGGAGAAAGTGTTCCAGAGATTTGGTTATTATTTGGTTACCCTGCCTCTCTGGTCTTTCATATTTTCTTTCTGTATAGTTTTTTCCCTTAATAACAAGAGAACTATTTTAAATATTTTCAATTTCTAAAGGGAATGTCTGGTACTAATAAAATAAGAGCAAATTATCTTCAGGGGATAGAAAATACAACCCAATTGACATATTTTGGTTTTTTCATGGAAAAGTACTTTTTAATATATTAATTACATTTGAGATGGATAGGACAACAGCGTGGGCTTTTGGGAGGAAAGAATTCAAGTCTTTGGGGTTTTAAACTGAAGGGGTGAAGGACTGAGGCTGGCAGATTTCCACCACAGTTCTGCAATTCCCTGGCTAAAAATTGATAATGAAATCTCTGCCCTATTTCTGTTGGAAATAAAGCAGTTTTGGGGCAGTCCAGGGGCCATGTGGGGGTTGGAGACTGGCAGGGAATTCTGGGGAGAAAATGGAACTCCATCTAAGTCTGTTGGTCTTCCTTGCACTGAGACCTGCAGACCTTGGTTTGTGGCTTTCTCTTCCTCTGGGAGCAGGAATCATCTGAAATTATTCCTGTTGGAGTAACTTGAGCTGGCCAGAGGTGAGGCTTTCCTAAGCCCCGGGGTCTCTCCAGAGAGGAGATAAAAGCCAAGTGTTGTTTGGAGGTTCCTGGTGGCTCTCGGAGGGCTCTGGCTGGGCTCCACATCTGTCTGGTTGTGAACCTGCCTCACCCCACAGAGACAGAATTTTTTTTTTATTAATGCTTTGGTTTTAGCTTTATCCTAAAGGTGAGGTGAACATAAGACCTGCTTTTGTAGTGTCCCTTTCAGTCCTGGCTGCAGGACTAAATTTTGCCTGGAGCTCTGCACTATCCAAGCCTCAGGCGAGATGCACAAGAGAAAGCAGAGAGCAGAGTGAGGGTTGAAGTCCTTCCCATTCCATCACAGTTTTGCCTGACTAAGGACATACGCGTTTGGCTACAAATTAATTCAGTTTAGTTTTCACCCAGAGAATGCTGCAAACTCCCAGAAAGATAGATTTAATTTTTTTCCTCGCTAACACAATCACAAAATAATACAAACTTCTCCCCACAAAGTGTTGATTGTTCTATAATGGAATCGTAAGTAATTTTGTAGTCGCTTTGGGGAAAAAGCAAAAACTGTTCTTAGCACCTGCTGTATGATATCACAAAGCTACAGCTCATAATGATTCTAATATGTGAAGGCAGTTGCATAATATCATCATATTACAGTTTGTATAAGGAAAAAAAAAAAATCACGGACAAGAGATTGCCAGTAGAAACTCTTCCCAAATGCTATTTTTTTCCTCATTGCTGTTCCTCTGTCTCAAAATATCTTTGCATTTTCCTTGTCAGAGTCTGTAGGTTTCATTGGTGGAAATAACAGACAGCAAATAATGAAGAGGGAAGGGAAAAAAAATCACCATGTTTAAAAAAAAAAAAAAAAAAGCATTTTTCTATAGAAGCTAATGTTCCATAAAGAGATGCAAAAGGAAGAGAAAAAGATACTAGATAGCACAGCTGCATTGAATTGCAAGACAGCTGGAATTTTTCAATGTAACCAGATTTTAGATGAGTTTTCTTTTCATTTCTCTATAATAAGATCTTTGTAAACCACAGTCCTAAACAAAATCTTGGTGGTGATGATGAAAATAGGGAAGAGCAGTGCTGCTTGTGCTGTGTGTGTGACAGTCAAAATACGAGGCCAGATCCTTAGGAGCTATAAACCTGTGTCAGCAGAGCCACACAGTTTCCATTGGCTGCAGAGCTGCCTTGCTGCAAGCCCTGAGTGTAATGTAAGCATTGCAGCATCCAAAGGGATATTGCCTAGTGGTCAGGATGCCCTCAATGCCCTCAGCTGAATGGATGAGAACGAAAGAAATTTCAGGCAGAGCCTCTAATAAGACTTAGAGCTGAATCAGAATTTGCCCTGCAAAATCCTGGGCAGCACATACCAAAGCAGCTACTCCAGCCTTGGAAGAAATCCAAGATGCCTCTGCCTCACGTCCAGACTCTCAGTCTGACCTCTCTGAGCGATAAATAGTGAGTTCACATTTCACCCTGATCCTTCCTGAACCTGCCCCCTTGCAGAGGGCTTGGCGTAGGAGAGGTCAGGGCCCTCGTGGGCATGCAAAGGTGTGATAAAAGGAGAGAAGTTCTTGTGCTCTCTCTCTCCCTCGCTCCCTCCCTCATTACATTCACTCGGGTCAGCGTAGTCTGACTCCTCAGCAGACAGAAGAGCAAGAGCCATTTCCAAGCAGCAGTTCCTGTTCTGCCACCTGCCTGCCATGTGCTCTTTAGCAACTTACCTCATCTCTGCTGGTCTGTACAACACAGGGCAAACGCAGCCTTACAGAAGGATAATACAGATTCACAACCTGTGAAATATCTCATTGAGAAGCCAGAGTGTTCAAATGTTTTGGATGCCTTAATACACATAACTTGCCAGAAATAGGACTCCAAGAGGATTTTTAATGCACCTTAGCAAGGCAGAAAGCACTCCTTGGCTGTCTGCTGTTGGAAAGCAGGGTCTTGACATTCTGTGCTACATCCTAACATCTTCCTTTGAGCTGTTGTGGTTGCTTTAAATTCCTAAACTGGATCAGAACCAATGCTTTTTTTCTTGTGGCAGCAGGGGGGTGATTTAGTTAATGCAGGGCTTGGGTGCCAAATCATGAGTTCCAACTTATTCCTATCAGTGGTCATCCATCACCAAACTTGGGGGAGTGAGGCAGAAATATAAGCACACTGACAATTTGCCAGAATGATTTAAGACCTGGCATTTAAGAGTTCCTGTTGTAGTTGTTCTTTTGACATGTCTCCTAATTTGCTCCCATCTTGAAGACACTCACTACTTTAAGACTTAAACAATCTTCATCTGGGAATGGAACTCAGCAGCAGGAACAGGGGGGCCTTATCCAAGGGTAAGGTTGCACAAGGGCAGACAAACCTCCTGACTTCTGCGTCATCAGCAAACATAGATGTGCCTGTAGGAATGCTGCTCTATTGGCTTTGCCTCTCACAGGGGAGGAGAAGGCAAAAAGCAATATGCATTATTGATCAGAATGTGCAGGTGAATGAAGACAGACAAGGATAGGTCACAACTTTATTAACTCCATGTAGCCAGCACTTGCACAGATCCAGGGCTGAGTTATGCTGTCTGGACATCCTGGATCACAAAGAATAGTTATCCACAGATCCACCCACTCCTCTGAATCCTTCACCATCAGTTGCAGACATGGTACCAAGACTTCCTTGGTGCCATAGGCACAGATTCCAGCAGCAGTATCCAAGGCTGCCTGTGTTGTGGGAGCTGGTATCTCCATCCTGAGCCATAAAACAAGAGCCATGACTGAGCTGAAGTGCTGGGACAAGAGATGCATGCTTGTCCCTCCTGAACACAGGCATGGATCAGCTGCCAGCTCTCACTTGCCCTTCCCACACACAGAGAAATGCAGCAGAACCTGATGTAACTTGCACTGTCCCATTACCATCTTTTCCTGCTGCCTTTACTCGTGTCCTAAGCACACTCTCTATGCTCTCCTGTGACAGCCATTCACCACAGTAACAAGAAAGTCAAGAAACACAAAAGCTGTGGAAAAATCTGAATGCAACCAAGGTGGAGCGAGTGTATCTCGCTGTGTAGGCAGAGTGCACTGTGCTGCAGTGAAGTCACGAAAACCCTCTCAGCACAGCTCTAGATTGGCAGAATAACTGAGCCTCTGAATCCTCTCGATGGGATTTAATTGCCTCTGAATAGATTGCAGCTTTCTGGGACTCATTTGCTCCTCACTATGAATCATGGTCACAAATGTTCGCAGCAAAACTGTTCAGGAAAGTATGGGATGGGCAGGAATCCAAGTGGGTTGTTTTGGTTTTCATTCCGGTTAGATCCACGGATGGATCACAGGTTGCAAAAGGTCTTCTTGTCTGTTGCAAGATGTTTCCCTCTCTCACATTAGTCTGACATTATGACATTATCTGTCAGAAATTACATTAGTCTGTGCTGTTCTCAAAGGTTTCATATTAAGATTGGTACCACCAGCAACAACCTTGAAGAGTTGCACAGAAAACCAATCATGGATACATGGTTAGAGTAGAATAGTATACAAAATAGGTAATTTTACATCTTGGACTAAAATTTACACATATTTACATGTATGTGAACACATCTGTGTGCATGACCAGCAGCTTTTGGACCTGAAGTACATAAAGACTGGCCTGTTTTCCAGAATTATTTGTCCCAGTATATAATTTTTCATGGAATATTTCATGATTAGGTGGACAATGAGAGGCAATTTTTTGAGTGAGAATGCATATGAGATTATATCTGCTTTACCATGAATTTATTCCTGAATTTGCTCAGAATTTTGTTGAGCTGGTTTTTTTGAGTGTTCCTACTGTTAACTATGATCAACACAGTAGATGTAGAAAGCAAACAAAAAGGGAAGGGGAATGCTATGATGGAAACTGTTTGGCTGTGTCTGCTCAGCTCTTCTCAGTTCTCAGGATCTGAAAATTGCTGCTAAATTTTGAGTAGACTTGATATGGCATCATTGCTACCAAATAAATTTCGAGCACAGCATCCCAAAAATATATAAATTGAAGTACTAGATTTAGAGCCTGTGTTCGCTCTTTCCAAGTTACACAACTTGCATTGATGTAGAAAAACATGCGCTTTCTGTTTGGATGTAAAGGAAAATATAGGGAGAAAGACCACATCCTGGCCATGCCTGATGTGACCCAGTGCCCTGGCTCCAAAGAGCTTTGATAATGACTTAGTAAAAAAGAGTGATCCGTGCTTTGGTGAAGCTTTTTCTCCCCAAGCCAGCCAGCAGCAACCTTGTCCTAGAAAATGTGAGGATGTGCCACTGTTGTAAAAATCCCCTCTTCCTTTTTGATGCATTTTTAAGTTAGGGAAGTGCTACTCAAATGCCCTTGAAAATCTTTAAGAACTGCTCTTGGAACATTTTTTTTCTTACTTCATTCTTTCTTTCATTCCGTATCCATCCATATGATTCCATCTGTTGGTCCAAAAGGCTCAATATGACAGTGACAACAGACCAAGTTTCTTTCAAAATTTCTCCTTTAATTTAAGCAATTTTTTCCTAGGAAATTATCAAGCCTAAGAAATCCATATTCCAAGCCCATTTGAAAGGGTTATAGAACTAATAGGGAAATAGTTTGTATTTCTTTTTAAAACAACCCCCTGAGTATCACATGTTGTCAAAGCTAAGTGAAACATTGCAAGTGTCAAGTTTATGTCTGTACCCAGCCGTGATGCCTGAGCAGGTTTCAAGGTCTCAGCCTGCCAAAGACTGACACACACACTTAACTTTCTGCACTGGAATCTTTCCCTGACTTTAACGTAGGCATCTCTGTGGGATCAAGGCCGGTATTCGTGCAGATACATCAGCTGTCTCTCATGCATCTCTATTATGTCAGCCAATTCTGCTTCTGTTGTAGTGATTTTTATTAATTGAATACTAGGGAAGCACAGTAAGACTCTATCCATAAAGAATATAGGAAAAAATAGGAGATGGAGGTGATGGAAGAGCGAAGTAAGAGAAAGGACAGATTTCATCTTGAGGCGCAGACTGAATCCATTTGCCTTAGTGGCAGAACAGTTCCACCAACACTCTCTTCTCTGGACAAAGCTGACTTGCTTCTCATCACGTGCCAACAAATTCCTGCTATACATCACTCCTCTTCCTTTACCTGGCTTCTGATGTTCTGACATTATGTCCCATAAAAACCCACACAAACAAATACAAAACACATCACAAAGCAAAAGCTCTTTCCGTGCAATAGGTTTATCCCAGGATATATCAGTGACAGCTCCAGAGCAGAAATTTACAGCCACTTTGAGGTACTATCAGCATGCCAGGACTAAAAAAGGGACCAAATGAGCCACGGTGTGAGGGAGATGATGTCAGCCTAGACACAGCACACCATATTCCTGGGATAAAGAAACAATGCAGAAACCAGCAGTGGGTAACAGATGAGGTATTAGGCCTAGCGGGGAGAAGACAAGGGCTTAAATCAAAAAGACATCCTGATGAGACTGGATGTAAGCTGAGCACACAAGCCTTCAACGAGGGATATGAGAGGTGGTTAGACAAAACACTGCAGGAATTCATCCACAGTGAGCAGTGCAGGAGTTGGAGCAACAGGACAGGAGAGGTGGATGCAAATGGACTTTTCAGCACTGTAAGGAAATTGGCCAAATGCTCCCTCCCAGAGGCAGTGTCATCAGGGCAGCATATGGCAAAAGAGAAAAAAAAAAAAGAAGGAAAGTAATGGAAAAAAGAGACAGGAATATTTTAAGAATCTTAGCTTTTGCTAAGTTGCAGAAGGAGTCTGTGGACAATCTGGGATTTCAAGCCTAATCTTTAGAGTTGGTGCAGGCCATAAGCTCATCTTCCACATTCTTATTTTTGCAATTTCTTCTGATGGTGTAATGTGAAAAGATTTTTATATTTAAAATATTTAATATATTTATCCTATTAACATGATGCAAAATAGTCAATAATTTACATATATTTACATCTAATGTTCATTTATAGGCAGACAAATATAAATTTACCAGTGTGTGTGCATATGGCTGTAACATATGATTAATACACTGTCAGCATAATCTAACAGCTCAGAACCATCAGTTGTGCAAATAGTCCTTTCTAGCCATGTTTCCTACTGCTATTTAACCTTTCTCCTTCCCTTCCTCCCCCCGTTCACAGTCTGTCTCACCCACCCTCGCTTCAGTAGCCTGCCTTAAAATAGCAGGCAAGGTCTGTGGAGTGGCGACTCTTTTTATACATATTTCACAATGCCTAAAACATTTGGGGATCTCTTCTTACAGGATTTTGGATATGAAAGGAATAGAAATTAACAAAAATATTCATTTCTCCCAGAAATCTTAGTACACAACTAAAACCTCCAGAGTAATGCTCTTGATTCACTGTCCAAACTTAGGTAATAAGTATCTTAATGTCCCATTCCTGGCACAACAAAGAGTCGTTTTTGGTCTAGGACTCTGTCACATCTTCCTTCTGTCTGCCATGTCCTGATCACACAACCCCTGCAAAGGCCAGAGCAGTTTGTGCCATCACACGTGGATCGAGCGGCGAGGCCATATGGGAGCCTGGCCACAGAGGAACAGCAGCTATCCCAAATAACTTCACAGATCTCTCAGGTGGAAAGAAGCTAAGCTGTCCAAGTCCAGCCCCAACTATCCTTCAAAGGGGTTCTGTTTTCAATAATCTCTCCCAAGCATGGAAGATTTGTTTGTTCCTGGAGCAGGGATGTCCAGCACACACATGAGTAATGGCTGTATCATCGCAGCGCTGACTTGCATTTCATGATACAATATATTTTGCATGCTTTATGGCCCAATCCTGAATTTTTTATTTGATGTGGGTGATTCTTCATCCTCAAAACAGTCCTGTTGACTTCACAGGACTCTTCGGACTCCCCATGAAAGTGAAGTTTATGGCCTCACTCATGTTTCTCCTTTATGGCCCAAAGCACCACGCTGACCTTCCAGGAGGTTCTGTGCTGTTGGGAGCAGAGCAGTTGTTTTCCTTCTGCTTTTCCCTCAGGATACCTGCTTCTCTCCCAGCAGCTCTCTCAAGCACACGAGGCAACACTTAGGGAATGCACTAAACACTTCCAGACTGCCTCAGTCAGGGACAGACACCTGTCTTATTTCACACGTTCTGCTTCCTGAAACCCCTGCTTGGATTTACCCTGGGAAATTGCTGAATTTATGGAGGCTTAATTTCCCTTCCTTTTGGAGCCCTATCCCTGTGTTTTGTCCAGTGCATGAGAACTGAAGTTACTATTGTAGTGTGTTTCTGTCAGCCACTGTTGTTGGTGGTCAGCTAACAAACCCACTACCACCAAATGCCCAGACCATGCTTTGGTTCATTCCTGTTTAGGAATTCCTTGCACATCACCATGCTGAGAGCCATGGACCTGTTAAGATTTGGCCTCTCGGTGTAAGGAATTAAAATATTAAACTGAGTATTTGTAAGAAACTTTCAGAGGGAGGCCATCTTTCCATCCTCTCACTTCACTTCCTATGTTTATTTCTTGGCACTCTCAGTATGGTTTTGTCTTTTCAATCCATATCTAGTTTTGCTCCAGTGACATCTCAAATGACTGGATTTCTTTCCTTCTTTTCTCAAAAAACAATCTTGACCTGTCATTAAAAAAAAATGCTAAATATTTCAAGTTTTCAGCAGAAAAATATTTGATGAAAATATGGGGCTTTTTTTTCCTGTGAAACACACTGTTCATTAAACTTTTTTTTATTTGAAAAATCAGGTTTCCATCAGAGATTTTTTCTCCCGGGCTTTTATTCAGTGTGCAGTCCTGCTAACAGTTACTGAGGTGCAACATCTGTTGACTTCAGTCGAAGTTGCACCCCAGTAATTGAAAGCAGAATTGGGTCTGTTCTTTGTAAGGTGTGTTGAATGGACAAAATCTTGCATTGACTGAAGTGTTAGTCTTAGCAGTAAGTGATCCTCTAATTTAATCCTCCGCTCTATTCACGTCTCAGATATGAAATGTTTAATAAACTGCAGCTCAGTGGTAAGAGTGAGTTACCCATCAGTGCATTTCTCAGCCAAAATTGTAGAGTAAACTACTCTCAATAGGAAGTTTATGTTACCATTTACATTACTGGGTAAAACCTAAATTGGAGTTTTTATGTATTATGTGTTACTTATATAATGCACTATATAAGGAGGTTTACTTTCTCAGCTTCCTCAAATTTCATGTTGGATGTTGCTTGATTGTATGTATTAGTGGTAAATTACGAATGCAATTCTGTTCTTTTATACACTCCATGTATCTATGCAAACAGATTTTGCATCCAGTGTGTAGTTTCCTGTGATATGAAAAAGAATCCCCCCAAACCTATAATTTTGGGGGGGGGCTCTGGCACAGTTTTGTTTAGACCCCAGACATATTTCATCATTCCCTGACTCAAACTTGCCTTTCCTGTATCTCATACTACACAGAACAAGCCACACTTTTACATTTTACATCAGAGTGGGGAAAACCTACATATTCAATGTACAACTTTTAAAAATATGGGTATGTCTATATACTATTTGATTATATCATATTTTATATTAAATTACTCTTCTATTTGTGTGCTAATGACTTTATCTTTTCTTGTGGTTCTTTTCATATTAAATAGTTTTGTGCTTGGTACAGCAATTTGCTGATCAATAGAGTTGCAGCTCCTACTCTTAACTTTTTCCTATTTTCCTATTCTTTACTATTAAGAAACTTCATATTTAAAACGTTCACCTTACTTAAGTTTTGTAAATGTATTTCCTCTGAGAAATGCTCAGAAACAAAGTCGATAAGTCACCTGCACCATATTTGCAGCCAGGACCTGATATACCAAGTGCCTGCAAGTCAAGAAAACCAACTGAAATACTGTTGTGGAATAATTCATTAAAGTTTTAATAAAATTGAAAAATACATTTATATACCTATTTTTTAGAAATTAAATGTTCTTTGTTCTTGTTTTTCAAAAATTTTGGCATGAATACAAAAGTTCTCAAAGATTTGAAAATTTATTGAATATTTCAATAACTTCTGTTTAAATATAACTACTTTGTTTAGAAGTTACAAAGATCTCATGCCTGTTAGAAACATTTAAATAAAAGCAAAGTTGTGGTCTCATTACATGCCAAAAATATTTATGTATAATCTTTAAGCCAAATTAGTGGTGTTATTTGGGAGAATTAATTTTTATAAGCATCTGAAACATGAAGCCTTTGTGTTTTGTATTTAGATTTTTGCCAACAGCTAGTCCAATGAGAGACCTCACTCACCATTAATGACATTTGAAATGAAGCAAACAAAATATTGATTATCTAATTAATTATAAATTTTAATTTCCATCTGTAATAGCATAGACATTCACAGGTGTTTTTTAAAAGTCTTGACTCGTTTTAAATCAGTGATGAAAAACATTCCTGTCATTATAAGAATCTTTGTTTTAAATTCTTCCATCTAGATAATGAGTTATTTCTATGAGCAGCTGATTTCCAAAATCTCTGTAACACAATTCTTCTGGACTCCAGTGTCTTAGCCCAAGAATTAGTTGGTCTTTTAAAATCTTGCATAACTAGGCAAACACACAAGTCCAATAAGCAGAATTCATGTTATGGTGTTAAACACAGGTAGAAAACAATGTAGGTGGTACAATAGTATGGAACAATTCCCTGAATCATTTAAAGCTGATTAAATGGCGTTTTTCAGTCATTCAGAATTCAAATCAATCATTCTAAATAACTGAGAAGGAACAAAACTGAGTATTGTGAGGAATGAGGATGGGGCATGATTTTTCAGCAAGAAAAGCTTTCCTGGCTTAGCATGAAAATATAATGTGTTAACAGAGTCTTAAAATCAATATACCATGAATTAGCAGTCAGCAGAGAACAGCCAGATGACAGGAGGAATATGATTCATTTCTGAGAATGACTAAGATCTCAGGCAGCTCGTTGAGCGGAATATTTGGGAGATCGTGAATAGAGTTAAAAGAAATTCCTTTAATTTGATCTGGAAGTGTGTTTATGACAGACATAAAGCACTTGAATTCTACTGAGGATTTCCTCTTGTGCTGCAGTCGTCCTGACTCTGCTCTTTACAGCTGTTCTTTAAATACTGACTGCTGAGCCAGACAAGCCAGTCCTCTTACACCTTAATGCATGGAAATGAAGTTTCCAGTCCTAGATGAGTAATTAGGTAACCTGGCACTGACGGTGTAACAATAATGAAGTGAAGAGGAAAGGATCCCTCAATAATCAGATCCTTTTCAGGTATTCAAAAGAAAATGCATTTTGATGTTTTTCAAAAGACACTCAGCTGCCTTATTCCACCTCTTTCCTTTCCTTCATTCCAGCTTAAAAATTACAGTTTTTTCATTAGACAAACAACATCCATAGGTGCTCTGGATGCAAACGAATGTGGATTGCCTTAATATGGGAAGTGACAGCCCCTGGCATTTGTCTGAATATTAATGCTGAATCAGATGGAGAAATCATTATGGCTGATGGTTTTGGTTATTAAGTTTAAAATGTCAGAAGCCTGAGTTTAAGTTTTCGTGACAGCAACAAATGTTTTGTAATTTTTTTAATGCTTAAGTTTCAATTTAAATTCAAATTTCCACTTCTTTTTTTGTCTTATTTTTTGCGCTTTCAATGTCCAGGAAGTTTTATTTTTGGCGGATTGGGAGAAGTCTGAAATCCAGTTTGAGCTGGGAGAAAACTCCTGCTATCTGAAGTTGCAGGTAACACCTTTGATTTTTGTGCTACTGGCCTCTCTCTTTTTCTCCTAGGATCAAAAAGGACAACATTTTCAGAGGGGCTCGTGGCCAGTTTTTTGAGTACTCTCAGCCTGGACCAGATTTCCAGAGCTGCATCATGCAGTTCCCACTGTTGTGTTTACAGACAGACGCTAAACAAAGCCCTCAAGCTGTTGAGTTCTTTTGAAAACCTGGCCACATATTTCTGTGTTGGCTTTGGATATAAAAACTGGGCACTGATGCTCTGTGGTTGAGCTCTGCTGCTGTTTCTGACCTCAGAGGACATGTCTGGATGTTCTGGTGGTGGTTCTTGAGGACTGTAAGCTGGCAGAGAGGTTTGGAAGTCTCACGTGGCATGGAAGTGGATCTCGGAAGACACTAAAAGACTTTGGAATGTGACTTGGTCCTCATCACTGGCAGGTGTGTTTGTGTCTCCCATGAAGTTCTGGCCACACAGCCAGGCTAAATGTAGACTCTGTTAAACTCTGGATCCAAAGTGCCTCTCCCTTTTTCCAAGGCACATATTTCCCTTCTTTATCAAAATGGCAGCTGTTAGTGACCTCCTGGGTCTGCAAGTTCTGTAGAAAACCTCACTGGGCCCTTCAAGGAAACAGGTGTGAATGCCAGATTTAAAGAGAGGAATGAACTCAGGCTCAGAGGGAAACACTCCTGATGGAGCAGAGGAGAATGAACAACTCCTTTTGCAGAATCTTGGGAGACGCCCATGCTCAGCAAGAGAGGGGAGTTTGGGGAGAATCAATCTGCTGAAAATGGGAGGGCACTTCTGCTTTCTGTCAGAGATTAATAACTCAATAACCTCGGTGGGAAGCCTGACAGCTACAACCACTACAGCAGGAAACTCCAGCACAGGCACTGTGCTTTTGAGCATTAGTCTCTCATCCCTCAGCCTTCCCATGCCGAGCCTCCTGCCTTACAAACTGGAGCTGCTGTGCTCAGAATGAGATCCAGCACTGGATCCAGCCACAGAAATTCCCACACCAACATTTCTCCAGCCCCACAGCTTTTGCTGGGAGTGGTAGCAGGTCCTCAGACTGTAAATCCTCCAAGGCAGAATGCCAGCTATGCTTTTGGGTAACAGACTTAAAAGAACCAAAGCGACTTAGAAGCCGAAGTCCCCAGCAATTCTGACTGCTGTGCAGTCTCTAAATTGTTTTGACTTTCAGAAAGACTGGGGCTATGCAGATGTTTATTCCCTTCTAAAAACATTCCCACTGGTGTTCAACAAGTATAGTATATTCCCTCTTTGGGATGTTAGAGTGAATTAACAGCCCACTTCCCCCGAGTAAGGCAGAGGAGAACTGAAGACCCATCTCTTTCCCATATCTTTTATTTTGTCAGAAAATGTGAAACTTCCATGTTCAGGTGCCTTTTTTTAATTCTGTTTTACTCTTCCCTCTTCTAACACTTACTTTGGCTAGGGAGGAGAGGACAATGGCCTTTTATTTCCCACTTATTGTGGTAGAAAAGGGGAATGGAGACCAGCTTTCTTGGACTCTTATATTCAAAATAGCTATAAATAATTAGTTTCAGGGACCTAGCTTCCCCCTCCTTTTAAGGCCTAATTTAAGTTCTTTATCAAAATGATTTAAAATGCCTTTCTCAGTGGGAAACTATATTTCAGAGCTTTTATTTATTAGACTTCTCAAAAAGTGTGTTTTTAATGCACATCCTGACTTTCTGCCAAAACTCTCCACTATAACACTGGGATTGGAGAAACCCTTTGTATAGGGAGTTATATTTATTGGATTTTTACATATTGATACAGAGCAATTCATCTAAATAAATCATACACAGAATTGGCACATAAATCTCCCACTCTTCACTACTCATTGTACTATATTACTGTCTTGACAGCCTTCCCTCAAATATAGAAAAACTTTCCTCCTGGTGCACTATTTTCTAGTCTTCTTAAAGTGTCAGTGATTTTCTGGGGCTGTGTAGCTTCACTGTTGTCGCTGTGAGCTGTAGAGTTCAGGCTGTGGATTTTGTTTTATGATGAAGGGACAGGACAACATCACTGCTTTTTAAAGGAGGGCAAAGAGCCTCGAACTCTGCAAGATGTGTGGATCGTAATGTAGTACACAAAGGCAGATTTTGTGGTAGATGGTTGAATATCTGAGTATTTTAGCATTACGAGCCCATTATGACACAGAGAGATTTATTTCTTGTGATTTAAAAAGCACAATGTCTCTTGTGCTGGATGGCTGGTTTGAGGACCGCAGTTTGCTTCAGCAGTTTCAGGACTCCCAGACTAAGTGTGTGTGTAGGTCAGACCCCTCCATTCTGGGACACCCTCTCTCCCCCTCTCAAATTGTTTCCTGCTTTCTGAGCAGAAGTTGCACACAAGACAGTCTGGGCCTAATTATTTTAATCAAATACAAAACCATAAGCCAGGTCACGGATGGGCACAATTCAGTGTAACCCTCTGGCCATTCACACCAGTGGAAGCTCTGCCCAGCTGTGTTTTGAATCCCTGTCATTACAAATCCCAGGGATGTGACAGCCTCCTCTAAAAACTCAAGTTCAATCTTTCCCACTGAAGGGTTAAGAGCTGTGGCTTTCCAAAGGGATACTGTAGTACTGGGCCCATCACTCCAGAAGGCTCTGGTCTTTCTGACGAAAGGGCTCTGACATCCAGGCAGTACTCTTGAAAGTTCAGAGTTTGGAAAGTCAGAGCTCTGTAAGAAATCATTACAATAAAAGGTAGAACAGATTCTAGCAAGTGTTCAATCACCCAGCGTGGTGCCACTTAGAGGCAGAAGACCTTAAAACAACCAGCAAGATGCCTGCAGAAGAAGCCTCTGCGCCAGCTCTGGCACTCTGTGCCTGTCATTCCACTCTGTGCCTGTCACTCCACGCCTTTCATCTGAGGTAAGTTCAGCAGAGGGACTGGGGACAAGCTGGGTCAGCTCAGCCTGGGCACTGCTGATCTGTAAGGGCCACAGCCATCATTTTATTCATTAGAAGAAAATAGAAGGAATCCAATTACAAGCTAAGATAATTTTCCTGATTGAAAAGCAAATATGAGGATGCTTCATGTAGAAATAGGGAAATGGGCACAAAGGCACCTGCAGGAGGCCATCAGTGACACTGCTGTCAGCATTCACCTCTGGTGTCCAGCTGCTGCCATCTCCAGGCTCTGTCATTGCAAGCATGTCTGGAGAAGAAAACAAGCAAGGAAACCATTCTCTTTCAAAAGTCCTTTTTAAAATGCCCTCCTAGTACAGACTATTCCTATGGGAAAAGGGGATACTACAGCCCTGCCCACCCTCACAGTGTCTCATGTCGTATCAGCAGTCCAAGGATTTTTGGGTAACTCTGTCAGGCTTTCCTCTGGCTCATTGTGTTTGTAAAAGGGGGATAGGATTAGGGACTTCATCCAGGGACAGGGTTAGATTGGACATTAGGAAGAAATTCTTCCCTGTAAGGGTGGTGAGGCCCTGGCACAAGTTGCACAGAGAAGCCGTGCCTGCTCCATCCCAGGAAATGCTCATGGCAGGATGGATGGGACTTGGAGCATCCTGGGATAGCAACCTGGAAGGTGTTCCTGCCCATGGCAGGGGGTTGGAAATACATGATCTCTAAGGTTCCTTCCAACCCAAGACATTCTATGATTCTTTGACCACTGGTAATTTTAATGAATGATGGTTCTGTCACTTTCCATATTACATTCAAACATATTTTTTACAACCTACCTTAAAAAAAAATCATAAAATGACAGAATTTTTTAAGTGCATGCAGACTTGCCTCAGAAGAACAAATCTGTTTGGATGGTAAACAAAAATTCTGGGTTTATTTCCTTTTTTTTTTTTTTCCCTTGAAATCTGTGTGCATGTCATAAAATATTCCTGTGTACTTTCAAGAATAATTGAAGCATATGTACCCAAAATGTAATAGTTTTCATAATGGTTTCAGACTAAATTATCCATTATATGGGACTAACACATAAAAGCCTTTCTCTACATCAAGTGATAGATCAAAGGGAGGCACGATGGCTTGTCCACATGCACAAACCACACCTCTCAGATTCTGAGAACAAGGATATGCCGTCTGCATTTTAACTACATCTCCATGACATGAAACAGTATTTCTGCATCTCCTACTGCGGGAGAGTCAGGTAGGCCTGGCTACAAAGATTTCCTTTTACATTTCTCCCTTCTTTTTTTTAGTTCCCTAATACAGAGGAGATTTCAGTGACTAGTCCTGGGTGAGTCTAATTTGAAAACTAAACTTCGCTCAGTTCCTCTCAGGGTGATGTGGGAACCTGTCAGGAGGAAGTGCAGTTCTCAGTCCTTGGGTGGTAAATCCATGAACCCAAACCCCAGTCCTGCATCCTGGGGGGTGGGTGCTGGTGGAGACATGATCCTGCACAAATCCCAGCAGCTTCAGTGGGCACAGCATCAGGATGTGCTCCTGTTCACTGGGTCCCTTTCTTCCTGCTTTCTGCCAGTGCTTGGAGCGCAGTGTTGTGCATCAGACCTTTTTCCTCTTGACTGGCTTGCTTGTTGAACTTAGATGTATTTAAAACTTTCTGTGTCTCATTTTCCTGTCTGCACAATTAATCTAGTAATATTTCCACCCTTGTAAGGATTCTTAATGACTCTGCCTACCTAAAACCCTTTCCTTCAAGTGGATGATGTGAGGGAGACAAATTCTGAGTCTTACTGCCTGTGAGCATTAATGGATCACTCTCAGATAGGGATCCAACTGTCCCAGCTTTTGGAGTGTTTTGCTGTGAGTTTTTCTCACTATCTCTTCATGAGTAATAAGAAATGCAAACTTACTGTCTTAGTGGCATGATAAAAGATGTTTGTGTTTGGAATTCAACTGCAGTAAGAGACTGAAGATGTATAGTTTCATTTAAGTGCATGTCTAGATCTAGTCTCTCAGCCAGCAGATTGGAAGTTAGCCCAATTATTCCCATTAGCATCTGGTTGCCGAACACTGATGTACTACCATGATCGGAGAATAAAATTCCTTAAAATAACCTCCCTTAGCTGAAATGTAGAGGTATCTTTTATTGTTGCCGTGGCTGCAAAAAATGTGAAGTGCGCTGGGGAAGTGCTGAGTTGAGGCACCAGAAGAAGAGGCTGTGATCATAGAAAGGCTGAAACTTCTCCTCTGATCATTTCTGACAGCTCAGAGTGGTTCTTCCACAATTGGAACCACTTGTGATGCTTATTAATATAATGAAACTTATCCTCCAGCAAAAACAGAACCAACGGCTGACACAGGAGTGGAGGGAGAGGCTGAAACCTGATCTGCTTAGGGGTCTCTTAAAGATGATGGAAGACTAATAAAATCCAGTCTGCTTCCTACCTCCATTACAACTCCCACTCCCAGCCTGTCCTCACGAGCTAAAGTGGAATAATGGCTCCTTCCAGAGCCAAGCCATCCCTCCCCCAGTACAGCTGAATGGCCCCTAAGGGTATTTGGCACCAGGGCCTGTTTTGGTACATTCCCTGATCTATGAAATTCTTTACTTTGATTCCATTGGGTGCTAGATGAAGCCTCTAAAATGTTTCTTATTTCTTCAGGAGTAGACTTCTTTGGTCATGTGTTTTGGGGTTTTTTTATAATTATTTTTCAGGTTAAAAAGTGTTTCCAAGTACTTCAGGAAAGTTCAGTGTTTGGTTCATCTTCATCATGAGGATAACCACGAGAACATAAAAACATCCATTTTTTCATTGGCAGTGGATTAGAGAAACAGTCATAACTCTGCATTTAAGAGGATTTCTCAACACCAGGATGGTGATCATGAGATGCAGAGTTTAAAAAAATACTATAATGATTAAGAAAAAAAATCTAAAAAACCCCAAACCTGAGGTCTTCTGGCTTTTCCAGAAGTAGGTAGGAAAGCAGCTAAACAGAACTGTAAGGGTAAGAAGGGTGAAATGTCAGAGTTGATTTAACTCATTACATTTAAGTGGAAAATAAGGGATGAAAGTTTAGTTTGAGAAAAATTAAGGAAATACCCAAGAATGAGTTTACAAAGTGCAATATTTTCTCTCAAAGCTGTAGGGTTAGCAGGTTGGTATCCAGCATCTGTGACTAATTAGGGGCATTTGAGATGGCAGGTGGCTTTTGGAAATGGAAACCTTACAGGGCTTTGCAAATACTTTCTGTAGTTAGGCAAAGTTATTTAATTTATTCTCGCTGGTTCTCATTGAATAGCCTGGTTTAAAATCTATCAACTTGTCTTAATCCATGTTAATATTTTCTTATAGACACAGTGTTGTGAAAATTCTCCAATCAGATTCTGTAGAGTTGCCCTGGAGAATAATAGAGTTACTCAGTTTACACCACTGAGGGCTGTGTTAAGGTGAAGAACATAAATCATGGCATTTAAAAATGCCAGCCAAATCTTTTAGACAGTAATGAGATCAAGAACCAGATCTGATCATATTTGCTCCTGACAATTTTAAAGAGGCCTATAATTCCACAGGCTTCTGCTCTGTGTGGCCATGTTGAAATCACCTGTCTATATCAAGAAGCCAAAGCCCCAAAAAGCTCAGCAGGGTGAAGGGTGGAGTGGGGTTGATCGGCTGATCAGTTCACACTGTTGGAAAAGGAGCAGGAAAAGGCAACCCTGCATCTCTTCTTTGCTCTGGTCCACAGCCCACGAGCTCCAGTGAGGCCATGCAAGAGGCAGAGCCACAGGACAGCCTTTGTTTCTCCTCTTTGGGCTTGGATGGGAACCAAAACTCATCTCAGGGAAGAAATATTTGGAAGAGACACTGAAGACAAGAAAGTAAACCCTATGGCTGGAAGCTACTCCACAAGTCAAGCCAGCATACAACTGGCTCCTTAAAAAAGGGTAACAATAGGTAAAACAGAATTTATAGCTGCAGGAAGTGAGGCCATAACGTGATTCAGGGCAGGTGGAGTTAAAACCCTCAATTAGCTTTCCCAAATAGCATTCTCGAGGAAAAAATGAAGGAGCAAATACTGAAGAAGCCCCAGCACAGGTTTGTTATTACTAGAGAAGAGAAACCCGCATTTGGCCAAACCTTTCCATTATCTGATATTGTTAAACCAGTCCTGCAGTGCTGTCTGGGATGTTCTAACCTCGGCACTGGTCCAGATCCATTTCCAGCTATGGATTGTGTGTCTGTCTCTGTGTATTCTTCTGCAGATTTGTTTTAAATCACCCTTCCTGAAGCTGCCCAGCATCTTGATTTATAGGATTTTACTAAGCTTCACATAGCCTTTTCTTTTCTTTACTAAGTATGTTTTACTACTTTGTATTTTTTTCTGAAAAAAATGGATTTTATTGGACAAGGGTTCAAACGTAGCTGCATAATGTTTGTTTTACGGATTTTGTATTAAACCACTTTAACACGTTTGTAGACCTGAGGAACTCAGCAAATACGGTGAAGGAAATGCCCTGAGCTTCATCTTGCTGCTTTGAACTGAGCACAGTGAACTTTGGTTACTGAGCTGACACATGAACAACCCATTTGCAATTCAGAGAGAGAGACAGAGAGAGAGATAGAGCAGGGGGGCCTGATCCTGCTTTTACCAAAGCCAAAGGAAATCCTACTGCTGATTGCAGCGAAACTAGCAGCAAAATCATAATGACTATTTAAGAAGAAATTTCACAAGTACAGTAATGTGACAATCATGATAAAGTGGTGGTTTTTCCAGAGGCACCATCTGAATTAATAGGGTCTTTCCAACTAGCTCTCCTTGAAATGGGTTGCAAGAGGTAAAATAAATTTTTTAAAAGTCTCTAGGACACTTTCCCATTGTCGGGATTTTTATTCATTTAATAAATAGCTGCTATATTTTTAAGTCCTTTTTTACTTTTTTTTTTTAATCATTGTCATCTTCTCCTTCTTTATTGTAGCATGAGTAATCTAATTTTTCTGCATAGCATGTTGCAGTTTGATAGACAGGTCTCTGAGGGAAGCCTTATGTGTCAGCATCAGTGAAAATGACTTCTGAGGTTGGCTCACACCCCCACGCAAGCGTGGAATCCAAATCAGCCCAGAGTTACGCATCCGCCTGCCCCACGCCTCGCTGCTGGATAATGTATTCATTTGCCTCTGGCAAAGAAAAAGTGAGATCCTCCATTGCATACTGATGTCATGTGGAAGGAGCCATAATTGGGACTGGTCACATGTCGCAGGCACTGTGAGCTGCTGCTTTTTGCTGTCTGTGTGGATAAAGTTCTGGTCTCTGGATCTGTACCTATAGACATTGTGTGCTCCGAGGACATGCAGGGCTTGAAGACCCAGCAATTCAGGCACGTATTTCACAAAAAAAAAGGAAATGCAAATAGGCTGCAGGCACCCAGGGCTGTCTTTTTTTCCAGAATCCCATCGTAGTGGCAGGAGATTTTTATTTGGCTCCATCACTATTTCGGTTTATCAGTAATAATTAATGACTTGTGCAATTGCATTTCCCACTTTAATCAAGGACAGATATTTCCAATTCAGAGTTGCAGCAAGAAAACATCCGCAAATGGGCTGCCCTTTCTTCTTCCTTTTCACAGGCAAATGCAGATGGGAAAAAAAAGACTTTTTGCTTCAGGTTTATATAAAGCTTTACAGCTTCACTTCCAAAAGGACTCTTCAGGACTGAGCTTCCCAAGTTACATGCCTCATTTCCTCCTCCCAGCAATGCAGCTTAAATGATTTGGGTCCCAACTATTAGAAATCATCACGTGAAGCCCACTGAATGGACAGGAAGATTTCCAGTGATTCATCTGTTTTCAATTATGCCCCTATTGCCTAATGCCTATTTCACTCCTGCCCTTTCTTCCTGCTTGTAATAGCTGGAGAAATTATTAGATCTGCTGTGACTCTGGATGGTCTGCCTCTGATTTCTGGGGAATTGGAGCAATGCTCTTTGACTCAGTTTCCCTGTCTGTAAACAAGACCTTTAGTAAGGGCAAGGAGTCTCCATGGAAGAGAAGCTGAGCACCTGAGATGAAAGCTGCTGCTACCTGGCAATCCCGTAACTGCTGGCAATGTCAGCAGAGCCGAACTTGCAGATGTGAAATACAACTGTCATTTCTGATTTCAGTGTCATCCCACCTCCAGGTAAGGAAATAGAGCTCACTTTGGGACAAACCCATCACATTCAGTCTTCTTAACCTTCAGTCTGGATAGCTGCAAAGATGAACAGAAGAATTTTATGCATAACATTTTTACTTGGCTTGATGTGCTTCCCAGTAGCATGTAAATAAACTGCCTGATTCGGAGCACTCTGTTCCTGACATATAACCCACTGCTCATTTAGCAGATTTAATTTTGCAGGCTTTGTGCATTTTTTATGTGACAATGATGATGTGAGGAGGCATGTCTTTATCACAGAAAGCCAACAGCACAGACTCTTTTTTACAGAAGTCCCTTCTTGCTGCTCCTTCAGAGCAGGAGCCCGAGATAATTCTAGCACAGGGTGAACCATCAGTGACACAGGGCAGTTTTACTTGCAAACTTTATAACTCTTAATCACTGCTGCATTTCCTGGCACTGTCAAGTAACAGTGTCAGTGGATATCAAATCTTCAGTACATAGGACTCAATTATGATCTTGCAGAACACAGAGGCTGCTCAAATCCAGTCCAGACTGTGAACTTACAATCTCCTATTTACTTAAAGTATATAGAAAGCACTTGACCTCTTCTCAGTGGCATCCATGTGGAAACACTCGACAATAGAGGCCTTCCTTGGTTTTCTTAGGAATCGTGTTTCGACATTTTTATCTCCTCTAATTAAGGTCAATGGTCATACACTCCCACTTCTCTCCTCACCCCACTCTTCCAAAATTGCAGGCACTTACCCAGCTCCAGTTACCCTGGATGAAACAAACTGGGCCCAATTTGTGCATACACAATTCCGGGGGGAATGAAGAGAGTCACGGAGATTTGAGGCTTTGCTGAACCAAGTGCTGTGTCTGAGCTCTCGTGTTCATATGCTCATTCACCACGACAAGCAGCAGAGCCTGATAGCCAGAAGCAAACAGTAGGAGGGGGGTAGGATTGCTGCAAATGTAATTTCACTACGAGAATATCTCCTAACCCACAGCACATGTTCCCACCCAGTGGGGAAGGTGTGAGCGAGTTCTGAAAGGAGGACAGCGAGAGCGAATCTCATCTCCCTTTGCAACACTGCAAGTGCTAATTGCAGGCGGGGAGGAAGGGTGTAGCTGGTAGACGTCTCGGAGAAAGCCTGGGGAATACAGCACAAGGACTCGTGTTGTCGTTGTCGAAGAAACCCAGGAGTGCTTCACATCCCAGCATCCCTGGGAAGATTCACTTCGACACTGCTGTGCTTTGTCTCCAGCCCTGGCTGCCTCCTCTTGAAAACCCTCATCGTGCTCAGCAGGGCACTTCCCAGGAATGCTAATGCTCCAGCCAAGGCCATTGTGTCAGGATGCAAAGGATACCTCCTAGCCCACCGTCAAGGCTGAAAGAGCACATCCCACTGAATCAGGGGCATGTGGGGACTGGATTTGTCATTAGAAAACCCCAGTAGCTTTCTGGAGCAGTATACATCCTGCTTAGTAATTACCTTTTCTCAACTAAAAAGATTATTTCTTTTCATTATTATTGTTGAGTAGGTGGCAGCTATGAATGGTTAACAATGCAAAGCAGAAGTTGGTGAAATAAAACTGTGCTTTTAGAAGTCATTTTAGGTATGTGAAAACAAAATTGGGCCAGGCAGCTGCAGACCTTGCTATTATTTAGGCTTGTGCCTGATGCATTATATCCTTTCCCTTTAAACTGACTTGCTCTCATTTCTCACACAGAGCAGAATATCACTTCCAGAAAAGAGCTAATGCTATCCTTTTTCCTTTTATATAAGAAAAAAAAAAAAAAGGAAAAAAAAAAAAAAGAAAACCAGAAGAAAACTAACAGAGTTGTGCCCTAAGTGAGATTGTCTTGACCCTTTGCAAAGGCAGGTCTGCAAGCCAGATCCTCAGAGCCTCTGTCAGCGCACGCTTCCAGCATAACTCCTTTGCTCATGCTGAGCTCAGCCATGGGTGCAGGATCAGGGCACCTGTTCTCTGTAGAGAATAACTACCCAAAAACATGATCTTTTTTTCTCCCTTCTATACTGTTTTTTTAGGTAGCTGAAAAATGTGTTTGGTTCTAAGGGCGGAGCAGGGCAGGCTGTGGTGTTGAGCAGCGCCATGGGTTCCTCACCCCAGTGGTGTAGGGATTGCATGCACAGTTTCCAGGCACCAGTGAGACATGTCAGAGCAATCTGACATCCCAGAGAGATGGATTTTTCATGTAAAAGTAGAAAGTTATTAGCTCTCAAAATGTTCTCTTGGCAGCAGCAGGGCAGCAAGTGCTGCCACAGGGAAGGCAGGTGCTGGGCCAGCATAGCCTTGCAAAAGGTTTTGTGTTGTCACGTATTGGAGAATAGTGCAATAAAAACCAAGGCTTTTTATTTCTGAAAGAGCTCAGTCACTCATGCCACAAGGAAGATTATGTTTAATTAAATATTGAACCCCTTTATATATCTGTATTAGTCTCCGAATCACACTCCCTTTCCTTACATCCAGAGGACATTCCTACATCTTCAAAGATTTTACAAATGAGGCTGGTTGAGAGTTTTGTTTCCCCTGGAACTGAAATTGAGTTACTTTGGAGATGGAAACCAGCAACTCCTGAAAACCCCTCTTTCAGCAGAGCAGGCCAGGAAAAGAAAAAATATACAGTATCCCAGAATGGAATTACAGGATGACTTTTTAATGGCAGAAAAACTATATTATTATTTAGTACCTGTGCTTTGTTGCTATGTTGGAGGGCAGGCTACACCTCTTCCACTGAGTTCTGTAACGGGCCCTTGCACTTCAATTACTCCTTGTTTGATTCCTGCAACACTTTCCTGACTCCTTTTTGGGGAAACTTTCATATTCCTGCTAAAATTTAGTCACTGGGGACTGCTTAGACATCCTCAGACACCCCTTGGATTTAAACTCCATCTTTTCCGCGAGTGTGCTGTGAGTTTTATTCATTGCTGGGATATGTGTTATCTTGCTCAATTGCATTTAATTTGGTCTCAATTTGCATATTCTCGTCCTGGGCTGAATCTGTCAAGATTTTCCCATGACACATTTTGCCTCTGCTGTTCCCATGACACATGTTCCTTCTGCTGTGGCAAGATCTACTCTGTGGATTCATCTTTTCTTTCGAGAAAAGTGAGGCTGTTTTTCCAAAGTTCAGGTTCTCACCGTTAGGATTTTCCCAGATCTGCAGTGATGTCAGTTCACACATGATCTTTCTCAGTTCAGCAGGGATGAAACTCAAAATCCTTTCTCACTTCAGTCTCTCAGTTGGCTTGAGCAAAAGGTTGTGGTTTGTGCCGTGTCATTCTGGTTTGCTGTTGGGTGTTTGGGGCTTGCTTGAAGCCATTTCTACAATCAAAAGACTAAATTTTAAATACCAGCCAAAGACTGGGCACATGTGTACAGCATTAGGACCCCTTTTCAAAGAGCACCTTTGGGTGAGTCACTTGACCTGGCTGTGCCTCAGTTCTCTATTTATGACAGAGGAAAATAATATTAATGCAAGTCTAACTTTCTTCAGATACTGTGAGGCTCAGTGCACTACCAGAGGTGATGTTCTCAGGTATTACAGTAATAGGGGTCACAGAAGCTAGATGGAAAAGTAGAGCAGAAGCTAGTTAAGACTTTCTCAGCTGCAAAGGATTAGTGTTCATTTTAAAATCTCTGGCTCTTGGCAAATTGGGAAAGTTACTAACCTGTAGCTTAAAAAAAAAAAAAAAAGCTAAAGCAGCTGAAACAAGGGTGTTAGCAAGTCTGGCAGCACAGCAGCACAGTGCACCTTATCTCTATCCTGGTGGAAAATCAAAGGCACATTTCCAGCTGTGCCCGTGAGCACTGTTTGGTCACTGAACAAAGCAACTGGCACCTCGTATCCAACGTACAGAATGATCACAGCCTGCTTCAGGTGCACAAACAAGTGCAGAAATGAGCTCCATGCACAGAACTCATTGTTATTCAATCAAGCCTTTAATTGTAAATGTTTTAAGCAAGGAATTCTCTGTTTTATGAAAGTGTGCTCAGCATTACTCCGCCACAGACATCTGTCATTCAGCAGGCGCCACCCAATAAAAGTGCTTAAAATGTTCTGCTCCTCAATTAAAATATAAACCAGAGCTGTTTAAGGGCTTTTACGAGGTGATTTCTATTTACCTGACAGATTTCCACACTGGAGGAGCACAAAGCAGGATTTCAGTTTCTGATCAGAAGTGATGGCTCTGCAAAACAGTAAAGCTTCAATTGTTTTAATTTATTTCTTTTTTGTTTGGTTTTAGTTTGTTTGTTTTTTTTAATTCCAGGAATAGTAAAAATCCATGAAGAAGAAAGGAATTCCTATGCCAGATAAAAGCTAGGAAGACCTAGGTAGGGTCATTGCTGTTCACACATGCTGTGCTCCCCAAAAGGAGCCAGAGAGCTTTGGCCCTGGGCTTGTATACTGGAGGAACTGGGATCTAGGATGAACTCCTGCCAGCACCTGCTAACCTTCTCTTCCCAATTTCATCTGACAAAAGCCAGGGAAAGTGCTCTGCTCTGGTCTGAAACAGCCTCTTATTAAGAGAAATAAGACTATGGCTAGACAAAAACTCCCATTTTCCCCAAAGAAACACTGCATGCATGCTCTCATGGTTATTCCACTGCAGATGGATATTTCATCTCTCATCTGCCTTACTATGGCTCTCAACATAGATCTTTCTCTTTATCCTCCCTGCTACTCAAGCAGGAGTGGACATCACATGGAAAACAAGCATTCTCATAAAACACCCTCTCCATTTCTTGTTCCAGAGCCTCAGAAACTCACCTTCAGTGGCATGAGAGATGCAGAAAAGGCTTTGCTGTGTGTTATGCTTTGTACAATGTGCTGATCCGTGGTCTCCTGTGCTCCATCGTCTGGCAGGGAGTCATTTCAGTGCACCTGGTCAGCATCAGGATAGAGGAGGATGGCAGTGTCAGGAGGAGAAGATTATACTCTTGCAAGACAAAGCTTTCAGCACCAAACCTTAAACCTTCTGGTTTTGCCAGGTAACAATATTTTTTGGACCAGTTTGCCCTGTCCTGCATGGCCATTAAGCCATTGAGACATTTCATTGCACCACAGTCACAGCTGATTTCTGACAGCATGGGCAAGCCAAGGATGGAGCCTGTGGGGAGGGAAGGGTTTGCCCCATCTCCTCCATAGCTGGATGCCACCCTGCTCCTCCCTGCAGCTGCTTTTGGGTGCCTGCAGCTCCACAGAGCCTCACAGCAAGACAAGATGAGATTCCACGTCCCACCACCATAGTCCAGGAAACACAGCTCCCAGGAGTTTCAGATACCCAGTGTCCCACACTGAAGGGACAAAGCTGCCTGTGCCAGAGGTAACAATAATTGCTGATGCTAAACCTCGAGCTGGTAAGTCTCTGCTGAGCTGCCTCATTAGATTCTTCCAGGGGAGATGTTAATTCCCTTTTAAAATTAAGGAGAGGAAAAGCAAACAACAACTAAACCCAACAACAGGTAAACAAGCAGCTCCTGGATGTTGCACTGCAGGTGTTCAGAGAAGGCTTTCTTCCTTGAACCACACTGCTTGGAAAATGCTGGGAAATCTGATGTTAGTCCTTAACTCAGTCTGGTGTGCGTGCTTTTTCTTCTCCAGCAGTCACATGAGTTGAGGCATTAGTCCTCACTGCAATCCCCCCACTGTCAGTTTAAGTCAGATTCTTCCTGTTATTTATATGTTCCCTTTTGTGAGTGTATTGATTATACAAGCAAGTTCTCAAGTGCTTGGGCACTCAATACAGCCACACAATGGAGGAAAACGCCCAGGTTAGCACAGAATCACAAGTGTGCTGAGCATGCCAGGGAACAGGAGTAAATAGGGACATGTACAATTCAAAGCCACCTCTTCAGAGCCTTCTGTTTTGCTGCACGGCAATTAAAATTAAAACCTGCATTTCAATTTCCAAGGTGTAGCAACCAAAGTTTGTCAGAGTTATTCTTAGCCATGGCAGAATTGCCACCTTCAGGCCATTTCTGAACACACCAGATTATTCCATGATAATCCAAAATCCAGCACAAGCTCCTCCCTTCCCTCTGTTCATTTTACCCTCTGCATTATGAATGCTGTGGGTAAGGGCTGCCTGTTTCACAGGGGGCTTGGTATCACAGAAAGCTGGTTGTTGATCTCTGGATGCCTGCAGGCCAGCAATCTGTGCTACAAGTTACCCCTCTTAAAAAAAAAAAAAAAAAAAAAAGAACCAAAAAAAAAAAGATAAGTGGATAAAACTGATACAAGCATCTGTAACAAGCTAATTGGACCCTTGTGGGCAACACAGCAGATACAAAATTAAAACAAACAAAACATCTCATTGTACAACTGTACTTCCAGGACCACTATCACAAAGGGATCCGTCTGGATTTTTATTTTAGTTTTGTTTTGTTTAAAAGGACCTAATTATGGCCAGAGCTGGAGTATCACAAGTCTGTTTTCATCTATAAAGAAAGGATATTTTGCCTCTGAACCTGAGAAATTGTTAGAAGTTGGTAATTAGTATGACTTGTTAATAGAGTTTGGCTGTGATTAAGCTGTGATTGAGTGTGAGTTTGGTTCTTGTCAATGTGAATGCCTGTAAGGTTGAGAGATATTTAATGAGACACCTGTTGTCAGCAGCACCCGGTGGGCTTTGTTGCGCCTGATTGGAATTTGTACTGCAGAGCAGGAGCAGCAGCAGCACCAAAACGCAGCCACAGCAGCAGCAGCAGCAGGCACAGCCCCAGCTGGAGGATCGCTGGCAAGAGCAAAGGATCCAAGAGAAACGGAGGGTTGTACCCACAAGGAACACCCATCCAGCTGCAAGGATTGCCTCATGGTGGGACCAGGTTTACCAGAGCCTGCACTGGAAATCTCCGGGGATGCTCCATGTCCCACACGTCATGGTGCTTGGGGTGATCCATCATCCAAACCCTGCAATTACAGCTGACTTGGGCAGTGCAACAGGCAAAAACATTGACGTCTTTATCTAGTCACGAAGGGATGTTGGCCTGTGCTGCTGTGTGATGGTGGGTCTTTGGGAGATGGCAAGAGGGGGGAATGCAGCCGAGCAGGTTTAAGCCTCTCTATCCCCTAAAATGTCCAGCTGTCGGGTAGCTGGCAGTAGTGGGGCTCTTTAAAGTGTGACATTGATGGAGAAAGGTTCTCTCCAGCCCAGCCCTTGCTCATTCTTCCCCCTGGTCATTTTCCTCAAGGGAAAATGTCCCACTGAGTGACTCAGTACCTCTTGGCCTTTAAACAGAGAAAGTTTCATTCATAGAGACATTTTTGTCTCAAAAATCAGCATCATTTTCCGCATGACTCCATATAAGCACACCTCACACCAAAACCTGGGCCTGATGACCAATTTGTGTACTTGGGACTTCACATGTAAAATATTATTTTCCCCTGAATATCTATTAAACATTTTCAAGTGGCTGCTACTTAAAATGTAGGTTTTACATGCAAAAAGCCAAAGAACCTGGAAGCAGTTACACCAGCCACTGTTGCAGCCTTTTAATGTGAAATGCCCGAGCTTGGAACAAGAGCAGAAACATTTCTGCTCATGGAATGTGCCTCGGGAAGGAGCCATTGGCTTTGTGATGGATCGGAGCAGCCACTGGATGGCATTGCTCTACACGAATGGACCTGCAAGCACAAGCACTCGGCACGGGCTGCTGTGCCAAGGAGATTAATTCAGCCCTGAGAGGCTCAGGCCACCGTGACCTTACCAATTCTTTAAATAACATTTGGAGTTCTCTTGGCTGCCTGGCTGGGAGCTCTGGGCACAGAGTTTGGTCAGAGTGAACAAAGCCGACATCCTGAAGCAAACCTATTCCTAGGCTGAGTGCATTTGTCTTTCATTTTACGTGAGATCAAATATTCAGCCAGTTTTTGATGGGTTTCCTTCTCACGAGATGGGAAAAAGAGTCGTTTGTAATTTCTGGCCGTATCAAACCATCACAGGGGAGGTGCAGCCGGCCAGCAAGCGATGGCTTGACTGAAGCCCCGATGCTGTGGACGTGCTGGCCAGCCAGCTCAGCTCCCCGGGGCTCTCGGGGTGGCAGGCAGCTAAGGCTGTTGAGCTGAGCAGGTTATTTGTGTGTAGTGAAAAGAAAAACCAAAGAAAAGGGGAAAATAATTGGGTGTCTGGCATGTTCTGCTTTGCTGTGGGCTCCAGAGCATCAAGCCCAGGTTATTAACCCACACACAGTGCCGCTCCACGCGACAGCAGCCTCTCAGCACATGTTAATACAACTTTGCTTTCTGCTACATCACTTATTGATAAAGAATCAGCTGGTGGCCAAATAAGCTGATGTTTGTATTGTCCCTGGGGTTCTGTGTTTCTTTCATTACTGACACTCTGTGTTGGCCTTGTTCTTTCAGCAATTACATGTGGCCAAGCCAACCTGAGAATATCACTGGCCCAGTTCATGCCCAAAAGAAATCTGCTGATGGCTTTGGAGGTGCAGCACGATATTTGGAAATGTAGCCCCACAGAAGGTGTATCTGAAGGAAGATACACTATTTGTGAGGGGTCAGTTGACAGTCATAGCCAGCAGAAGTATCTTCAGTTAAGATACATCCTCAGGTGAGTGCTTGTACACGGGCTGGTAGGAACAGCTGTTCTGGGAACAGACTTCCTATTAGTATTGCCCCAGTTTTGACCAGTCTAATAAATTTAATGTTCATAGTCAATTAGGTAACTCCAGTTACACTGGGATTAAAGTTAGGTCATCAGTTCAAGTCCTGCAAAAGCCCCTTCACTCCCAGTTCTCAGTTCTGTACTCAAACCCCTGTGCCCAGCTGCCTTTTTAAGTACTGGAGAGGTAGGATGAAAAAATTGCTGTATAAAATAAATGCTACCTTTGTTTTATGAGCCCATTTGTCTCCTTTTTCTGGACTTACCTCCCAATCCAAACAAGAGAACTGTATCCATCTTGATGCGCTCAGCAGTTCACTGGTAAATGCCCTTTGCTGTCAGAAATGCTCAGGCTTGGTGGGAAATTGAGGTTATATCAACAGGGGACTGCTCAGGTCCTTCTTCTGGTGGCCACAGCTCTGCTACAGTGGCTGTAAGAGAAGACCAGAACAACTGGTGGTGATTGCCTGTTTCATGTCTCCTATTAGGAACCGCTGCTTGAGGTCTCTTGTGTCACCCACGGGAAGACCTCCATGAAGTGACACCAATGAGCTCAGTGGTTTTGATCTCTTTCCATTGACTTTAGAGGAAATGGCAATTTCTTCCCAACTTCAGCACCTCGGGGCTGTGTTTGAACACAAGCAGGAAAAATCTAAGTATCTTCCTTTATTTCATAGTTAGGAGTGTAAAGACTAAAAGAAGGGTGTTTCCTATTGTTGCCACACTGCATGGCAGGCTGTGTTTGGAAAAGATCCCCTTGGACCCAGCATTCATGGGATGGCAGAAATCCCAGCTAGGGTACCCACTGCTGTGCTGGCTGTTTTAAGGGAGATCTGTTTTAAGGCAATCACCTCATCACACAAAGGTGACCTTGGAAAACACAGGGCAGCCCAGAACGCCGGCAGGCAAAGGGAATTCAGAAAAAAATAAGTTCTAGACTTATTTTAACCCATTACAAAACTATCAGAAAAATTAAACTGTATCTGCTGAAGTGTCTCATTCTGTTTGGTAGCACAATGTAACAGAGGATCTGTTACTGTCAGTGCTGCTCTTGTCTCACTGAAAGCCATGGTGCCTTCACAACCATGAAATAAAAATTCAAGCCAGCTGTCCCACCTGCTGGAGCAGCTTCTATTCTGGGCTCCCATGTGCCATAGGTATCGTGCTTATTGATTAGCTGGGGTTTATTGTCCCTTGACATTGTTAGGGAATATTCTCCTGGTTATAATCACCAGAACTGATGCAGGCAGAACATTCCAAGCCAGGAGGGGCTGTGCCAGGCTGTGGCTATAACCCCAGGTTAGACTGCAGTGGGATTGGTACGAAATGAAAAGAAGCTTAAAAAAAATATTGTTTTGAGAAGTCACCCAAGTCAGAAAAGACTGGGGGCCTCCGTGACTCTGGCTGTCAATAAGGTGTTAGGTAGGGGAAGATTAACACCCTTTAGCAATGACACAGCTGTTCCATTGAAGGTGATAACATGCTATCAGGGGAGGGAAGAGTCTAGCATGGAATAATGAACAGAGCAAGCAAAGATCAGCAAAAGGGAAGGTTTTAGCCCAAAAAGCTGAAAAAGCCTCTTAAAGCTGATTATTTTAGTGGGTATAAATAAGTATAAAAAGACCCAGAGCCTCACTTTAGGTCTGCACAACGAGCTCAAATATTTACCCCTCTTTCTAAAGTCAGTCTGGTTCCTAGGAAGAAGAAAAATAGAGATAATGTAGAGAATAAAGTCTCTTATCTGCCTTGGCAGTGAGCGTGCAGATAAACACAAAAATCCTTACCCTAAAGACAGCATGTAGCACTGAATCTCTTCCTCTGAAAGCACAGCAAATTGTGATAAGAGTAGGGTTGGGAAGACAATAGATTTAATGGTGGAAAGAACCTAGTATTTTGTCCACTCTTGTCTTCCTTGGAAAGGAATCAGAACAATGAATTTCTCCCTCTACTGCTAATGGCTAAAGGTAGAAATTGCTGTTTTGATACACCTTCAGCTTTGCTGCCAACCTGACTGAGCTTGTCCACTGAGTCAGGAACCCCCAGGTCAGTAGATTTCCACAGGGGACTGTAAAACATCAGGATGCTTAATGCAGTTAGTGATGATACTGCCAGCCAAGGGTGCAGTTCCAGCAGATGTGAGGCCACCATCATGACATCTTCGCTCCCATTTGCCACACGGTCTGTTCCATGATTAGATTTTGGCTTGAGGAAGAAGGGGGGTCTAGCTGAGGGATGGAAAAGAAAAAGGGATCATCCCTTTAAAATGCAGGGGTTTAGGCTGATCATGAACCATACTGTGAAGAAAGCACAGCCTTCAGAGGCACTGCTGGGGGGTCTCAGCTAACACCCATATGCAGAGAAAATCCAAATCCCATGGCTCCCACTGAGAGAGAGAACATTTTAGTTGACCTCTACCACATCCTTCAGAGCCCTGAATTCCTGCTGGGTAGGAAGTGAGAACTGCCTGTCTATTCCCTACAGGAGCCACGGACACACTAGTTCTTTCCCACCTTAGTCTCCATTCCCCATCTCATCAATTTCACACAACTCAATTTAAAAGTGCCTACTCTCAGCCCCCCAGACCCATAGGTGGAAGGTCCTGTTCCTTGCTGTTGGACACAGGCCAGTCACCCACCTTTGGTCAGACCTGCCCCATGGGAAGCATCCATGTCCCTTCTGACTCCAACTGCCCTGCAGCCATCCCACATGAGCCATTTCGAGGAATAAAGTCAGACAGGCCGTGCCACCAGCTCACAGGGATGTGACAAGAGCTACATCTGTTCGCTCTCCTCGGCGCTCAGGAGCTGTGACATTGCTGTCGGTACAGCCTGAAACAAAACAGGCAGGAGCACCAGGGAAGAGGAGAGGGTCTGGATGGAAACAACAACAACCACAGGGATGCCACCAGCACCAGCGGGAGCAAAAATGTTGCTTTACCACTTGTGAGTGCAGCAGAGCATATGGCCAGTCTGGGACTGTTGTCAGCAGCCCAGAATGGGGTAGCTTTGCTCTGGCAAACTCCATTTTTTGTCTTTATGACCAAAGAATAGTTGCATGTTGGAAGCTCTATAGTTGCTAGGGAAGGAGCCATTAATATGCTGGTGACTGAGAAGTCAGCCAAAGGAAGTGCTGAGATAAAATTACTTTTTCCCACTTGTGTTTCACCCTGAGCATGTCATCCAGTGTGTTTTCTCTGCTCAGGGTATCTCATGCACACTGTGCTGTACTAACTTCTTTGTCCTTTCTGATTTTATTTTTCACCTTTCCTAACCATGACTCCAAAGAAAAATACTAATCTGACAGACTAGAAAGATTTCTTACATCATAAATCCCTACTTACTGGCAGAGTAAGACTGTAGCGTGTGTCTCTCCTGTAAAAACATCTTTTCTCTAATAGCCTGAAAAGTAAGAATAGCAAACAAAATAATAGTGATGCTGATGGTGAGATCATGCTGACAAATCAATGCATGAGCCTAGGAAAACATCCATAGGAGGGTGATCCTATGGAATAATGAATAATTTGGTAATGGGGTTCAAGGGTGCCACCTGGTTCCCACCACACAAGAAGTTAATGTGCTTTTCCCTGCCCAGCTCTTGGGGCAACTGTGCATAATCTCATTCCAGAAGAGCAATGGTTTTTTCCCCTCATAGTTTCACTCTGCGGGGGCAAGCAGTGCCTTCCCAGGTAAGGCTCCCCCCTCCCACACTTGCAGCCTGTTTCGCCATGTAGATCAGTGGAGCCCTCACATCTTGTCTGCACAAGGTGACAAGTCCGATTCTGGAAAGGTTTACTCCAAATCAGAACAAATTATTCCAAAATGAATACATCTGTAAATCTTCTGATTTCAGAATATTGTTTACAAAGTGATGGAGAGAGTATGAGGTGAGCACTCCCTGAGCAGCTTCCCTCCCTCTAGCTCAGTTCCCAATAAATAACAGGGAAACTGAATTATACACAGATGACTTTTTTTTTCCAAAGCCCACAGTTTTAAAGCAACTGTTCCCAGCTCCTTCCAGTAATCCCCCAGACACGTCCCCTTTCCCCTGCTACACAGGAGTGTGGCTCCAAACCATTCTTGAATGAAGTCAGCTCTGCTTTGCCTATTGTTTGCTCTAATCTGCATCACTTATAGATATTTTCAAAACTGGGAAACAATACAAAGCCGCACTTTATGTGATCATGCAATACCCTGCAAACACAACTATTAATTTAAAAAAATAGACTAGGCACTATGACTGCCAGCTCCTGACTCTGCTGTGACACAGACACATTTTTTTCCCACCACAGGATTTTTTTTTGCCATGAGATGCCGAACAAAAGTCACAAGCAGTTCCTCTGATCAAAAGAAATCTCTGCAAAAGTCTGTGGCAGCTTCACCCCATCCCTTCATGCCAGCCACTGCTCATTTCACTGAACTCTCGCTCTGCTCTACACTCTGCTCTCGAGAAAGTCAAAGCAGATTCGGCACCATACAGTAATGCATTGAGAATAAATGTGTTGTTTATCAGTGGAAAAGGAATTTAACTATTCCTGGGCCACAGAAAACTTGTATGCAATGCCAGGATCTGTTAATACTTTGCCTATACCATCAGTATGGATGTATCTGGTCTTGTTCTGGTGCTGATCAGTGGTGTAAATAAAAATGTTATTAATTTACAAAATGCCTTGCCTTTATTTAACAGATCAATAAAGTCTTAAAAAATTATAACAATTACAATAAGCAGTATGTCTTAAACTGTTCAGAAATCTTCTCAATCTTAAGTTCATTTTCTCTACAGATTTTGTGACTCCTCATCTAATCACAGGGTCAGGGTCAGATTTCAGATGCAGAGCTGGGTCCCCTCTATCTGCTCCCTGGCACTATCAGCACCTCCAAATACACCAAGTGACTTTAGTCTGCTCCACATGCAGATACTGTGCAATAAATAATGAGCCACGTAATTATAGTTTGAGTATTGAATCAGTCTTTGAAAGACAGAAGTGTAGGAGGTGAGTTTTGTGAGGACAGGAACAGCGTTTGGTGAATGTACTTGGGATAATTTCAGTCAAACCATGAAAGAGAGTGCTTTGAGTTGAAAGATCTACAGAAAAATCTGTTTCTCTCTGCTTTGCATGAGGCTTGGCTGTTTTTTCCATTGGCTTCCACATCAATTTGGAGCAAAACCACAAACGCTGACCTTTACCATTAAAGAAAACAAAAGTGCATCTCCAAGGCACTGGGAACCATGCAATCAGGAGCTGGAATACAACCTTGTGGCTTCTTTTTAGAAAGCCAAAGAGCAGCTGGGACCCTCAAAGCCCCAGAGGAGTCAGGAATTCTGGACCACCAGAAGCTCACTGACTTCCAATGTATGGATGTGGAAAGAAAAAGCCCTGATGTGGCAATCCCTGATGAGTGTGCCCTATGTTGTAAGCCCCCAGCTGACCTGCACTGAAGCCATAAGTCTTGTAACCAAATGTCCACTTCAGCCTTTCCTCTGCAGGGCAATGCTCCTCCAATGCTCCCAACTCCTGGCTTCTCCCTGGCTTGACAGATGAACAGCAAAGAAAGCAGAAGCCAAGGAGACCAGTGGCTCCCAGAACCTCCCCAGGCAGCTGTGATAAAATCAGCTAATTGGTAGGGAAAAAGCAGATTCTCTTGTAACTTGGCCAGCATCTGATCCATCAGTTTTCTATAATGGAAAACTGCTTCTTGAGAGAATTGCATTGGCTCCAGTCCCTAGAGTCATGAAAACCACAGGGGTAACCATGAGCTTTATATCATGTTTGGACAAATACTCCATCTCCATGTCTTTCACAAGAGAAGAAATAAATCATTATTCAAATTTCACACGTGGTGAAACTGAGGCACCAAGAGGTGCAGTTCCCTGATCAATAGTTAGAAATTCACTGCTCCAGCTGGGGCTGGTTGTCAGCTCTGCTGATCTCTGCTCTTTTAGCACAGGCTTCCATGTCATCACTGCACACAGGCAGTCACGGTGGCAAAAGACCACAGATTCATCTTTCTCACCCCTTGAACTTGCAGCATCACTGCTCCAATATAGCTCCACATTGGAGTTTTTATTTAAATGAAAGAGTGCTCTTCAGGGTGAGGGAAGAGTGAGACTGATGCTTTGTCTGGAAAAGTCTGTAATTGTCTGAAGAAAATAGCCCTCATTGATTCAAATGGAATAACTGGGACGCTGCTAAAAGCTATGTGGTGATGAGAAGGCCATATTTAGTGAGGCTAAAGGATTGAAGAGGAAACAATTTGAATTGTCTCTCACAGCACACCCCCTCCAAAACCTCCTCCGCAACTCGACCGTTGCCCAGCTGACTTTAAACTGCCAATGCTGACAAAAAGGGGATGTTGCATCTTTTATAAACAGCCTTTTGTTTGCTGCTCTGACACCTGCGAAAAGCAAAATTGTTATTTTCTTGCTGCTTGTTGCTAGTTTGATGCCCGCTCTGGGGCCCTACATCAGAGACACTGTTCTGAACAGGTTGCAGGGGTCCGTTTCCGTGCTGTCTGCCGATGGTGCTGCCTGAAGGAAAACCATGGAAACGGAGTTTGACAGGCTCACGGGGACCCACGGCTGCCAGAGCCGCTGTCTTTGAGCGCCTGATGAAGACATCACAGAGCAAACACAACATTAAAACACTGCCGGCTGCTTTGCATCACTTAGAATGCAAATCTCTTTGTTCTGCTCGGCCTTTGCATTTGGTAGCCAAGGAATCTGTGCCATCATCTAACACGGATTTGACGACCTTTTTTCCTTCCCCTTTTCTGGCACACCGCCCCAAAAAAAATAATAAATCATTTGTTGCGGTAGGGAGGCTTGTGTAGGGATGTACGTGTAAAACAGCCCCGGCCTTTTGCAGTTCCTGGGATTTCTGTGCACAAATTAAATGCCCATATTGCAGAGAAGAGCGGCTGCTTTGTGGCTGGGCTTTGTGCATTATTTGATTTGGATTCATTTACACGGCAACTCACAGGGGTAAATTTTATGTCATCTTTATGTCATGGATTAAAAGGCAAAAGTGATCCTTTATTTGAGCAGCATGTCCCTTCCAACCCTTCAAGCCAAACAGATGAAAACAGAGGAGGAAAACCCCAAACTCTCCCACCTCCAGGATTCTAGTTTTATAACTTTTATGCTAAATTTGAGGAGCTGTGTGGTTATTAATTCCCCCCTCTCTTTGCAAGCAGCCTCTATTTTAGCTGCAATTTCTGACTGCCTTGGTCAAGGTCAAAATTTATACACGATCTTTGCCTTGGTGCTTGGATGTGCCATTTCAGCAGCTTCTGACAAGCTGTGCTGAACATGGGGCAGCCAGGAAGATTTTTGTGCTGATTGGAGGAACCCTGGTGAATGTCTGCAGAAGGACAGAGCTGGTGGGGGACAGCAAACAAACTGATCATCCTCTCAGAAGCAGTAAATTCTCATTTTGTTCTCCCTGCACCGCCTAACTTGCCCATTACTCACACTGAGAGGGGGTGATCCTTGCTCAACTGGCAGCAGTACCCAACTGGGGGCTACAGCTCATGAGTGGGAAGTTATTTAAGCACAATATATAGATCTACCTCAACCAAGATCCAGTAAGACTTAAATGAGTATTTAGGTTAAGATCATTCTTAAAGGCTTTCCTGAAAATACAGCTGGAGGCCTTATTTGGATAGCTTCTCAGTAAGTTTTGGGAAGGTGCTGCTCAAGAACCCCAAAAAAGAGCTCATGACTGCTCCCTGCCCAGGCAGGAGGATTTGGTATTTTCATGGCCATACCTTGGGGTTACTCCAAAATGAAGCTACTGCTTCCTGCCCAGATCTCTTCCTAATAAATCTGGTGGCCATTGGAAATAATCCATAGAAATGCCACCGTTTTGGCACCCTCATTTTTAGTGGGATCGATTCTGCAACTGGGAACAGAGGATGGACACAAGAATAAAGACACTTCCAAGTCACGGCAAAGTCCTTTTCCCTTCCTTGCCACTGCCACAGTTGATGGTGGTCTATGCCATCTTTTGGCCCATCAAAGTTAGGACTATTTATACAAAGCTGGAGAAGAACAATCTGCCTAGACAAGGTTTTCCTGCTTCCAGTACTGGTCCCAAGCTGCTTTGAGTCTCTTTTCCAGCTACAGCCTGGGAAGGACCCACTTTACAGCATGGGTTCACTGTGTCTGCAAACTATTATTTATGGGTGGAATTAGTATACAGTTATTGGGAAAATATGGCTTTAAATCACCATAAGAGTGTTGAGGAGATGTCCCACTGTATTTTGGCAGTCACCAAGGAGATCCAGGTGCTCTCATTTCTCTCTGCTTCCTATGCTCCTTTAGGTTATGCAAAGTCATTCTCCTTTTACACTCTTTTCTACCCTTTTTTTTTCTTTTCAGGCTGACTCCTGGAAAGACCTTTCATTTTCTTATAGACTCATTGCCTGAGCTTTCCTGACTCAAATCCCTCTGCAGGACCATTGCAGAAATGACATCAAAATATCACCATTTTGAGGCCACACACTTTTCCTGCCCACTCATGTCCTTTGAGTTTGAATTGCAGTGTTCAGTTTTGACTGTGAGGCAAAGTTGGCGGTTTCCTGACTAACCCAAAGTCAGGTCAGAAAAGAAGAATGAAAACCAGAAAGGCACCCCAGAATGTCTGAGCAGAAGACAATCAGATTACTGTGTCAAAAAGATGGCAAAACTAAGGATGTGCGACTTGCATAGAAAATCTTGTAGACAGTTTTTGGTTTTTTTTCCCTCTTCCTTTCCTTTCTCTCACAGTTGGACAAATTTCACTTTTATTTCACTTCATCTGTAAAGCATGAGGAACCAGCTGAGCATAGCGTTGGTTCAGAATGAGGGCATCTGACAAGGGCAAAGTAAAAGGAACTTGTAACTGCTGCAGCTCTGGTTTTTTTTCTATTGCAACATTAAAAAGAACCCCTCAAACTAACTTCTAAAAGATAAAGGAAGGCATTAAGACACCATCTAACACTCCCTGACATAGAAGACTCCAATGTAGAATTATTAATGGATTAGTTATTTAAATATAGGCCATCACCTCTTGTTGTCTCAGGTTTTCTAGAGCTCATTGTCCTCTGGTGCTTGCTTAGGACGGGCTGCAAACAGGGAGGAGGCAGCTCCAAGAGTCTGGGAGCTGAGTTAATGGTCAGAACTCGGGTAAGGGTGGAAAACACAAAGTGGAAGGGCAGAAAAAGGTTGAGCTTTAGCACGCACATTAGATGTCTGGGGTATTTTTGGGTGAATTTTAAGTTCCATACCTCTTTATACATGTTAGGGACCACTGTGTATTACTTCAGTCCAGGGACCATGATACCCAAAGAAGAAAACCTGCATTTCACACTCAAATGCTCCTTCATCCTCAAAGACTTTAGAAATTAACCACCAATGCAAGTTGTAAAAACCTAGTTCATCAACAGCATGTGTCACTTCCCAAGGAGCACAGAGAGGTGTGATGGCACAAGGCCTTTCCCAGGGAGCTGTCCCCACTAACAGTGACACTGCTCAAGCGAAGCCTGAGTCCCATCAGTGGGAAGCACCCCTCCCCTCCAGACAGCAGCACTGATCAGAGAGTTTGAGACTCCAAGTATGTTACAATTTGCAAGTCCACAGCCATTAGACAGAGGGAGATTCAGAAACAGCAATTACTAATTAGTTGCATTTTCTTTTCTAACCCCAGTCAAAAACCAGTCAGACTGTGCTTTAGATTTGACATCCTATTAAATGCAGAACACAGGCCAATAGCTTTCATTTTCCCTTGTGATGCCACAGACTGTTGTTTTTATAGTTTGACAGAGAGATATAATTAGGCCTCAAAAAGGACAAGTCTAGACTACTAGTTCCCCACAGAGGCTCCCTGGAAAATCAGAACTCACAATTATTCTCCACTTTCCCACTGAGGCAAATTTGCGGGTATCTGCTCTCCTGCCTCAGATTTTCTGCTCACAACCTTTAAGCCTGGAACTTCACTGTCCTTTCACTTGAAGGGCACAAGGGAAGAGAAAAGGAAGGATGGTGCTGTGCTGGATTTTCCAAAGGCAGAAAACATGTTAAGGACAATACATGGCACTACTAATGCTGTAGGTGTAGGTGCTTCTCAGTGCTGCAGCCAGAGGGGCAGAGAAATTTATTGCCATATTTCTGAAATTTCCTTGCCGTCCAACAGAATCAGGCTTCAGGAAAATAAATTTTACAGCTTTAAACTTCAATTACATGTAAAATGAACCAGACACAAATCAGCAGCCTGACTCTGATTCCTCTCCTGGTGTCACAGCAGCCATCATCAGAGCAAGGCATTTAGTGACACTTCTCACTGAGACCCTTGCTTGTTCTCCTTTCTGCTTTAGTTACCTGCAGCTTCACTTCTTTTTCTCAACCACCAGGAAGCAGATTTAGTCTTTGTGTACCACAGTCTCTCCTCACAAGCAATTCCTTAGTCCTTTTTTGCCAAGTGGTACACACCAGCTCACCCTTGCTTAGTTTCCAAGGGCTTGGATAGTCCTGTTGAGCTGCAACCTTGGACACACCTGATTCAAAGGAGCTCTCAGCCTCAATGTGAGCATGGAACACTGGTCCTTTGTTTTTGAAACAGCATCATATTTCAGATATGCATCTTCAGTGTATAATTCCCAGTAATCCTCAGTTCCTGGTGTGCCTAGCCAGCAGTCCCTAATTCTGTGTAAACCATCCTACAGCTTCCTTTATTATACCACATGTTACTGTTTTTAAGCCATTTCCCCAATCCATCAGTATTATGTAGAGTTCTATCTTCCAAAGTGTTACCCAACACATTTCCTGGGAATCTGACTCACAAGAAGGATCAGATCCTGTTGCCTCTTGCCACCTGCTGGGGTATGCAAACCTTGGTGCATTGCAAACCTTGATCTGTTCCTGTCCCGGGGAGGCACAGTGCAGAATATGCTGAAGGTGCCTTTTTGCTGTGTGTTGCAGCATTTTCCTTTCCTCCATGAGCTGTCAAACCTACTCAAGACTATTTTGTTCCATGGATTCAGGGAATCATAGGATCACAGAATGGTTTGGCTTGGAAGGGACCTTAAAGATGATCTCGTTCCAAGCCCACTACCATGGGTGGGGACACCTTCCACTAGACCAGGTTGTTCCAAGTCCCATCCAACCCGGCCTCAAACACTTCCAGGAATAGGACAGCCACAGCTTCTCTGGACAAACCCCAGATGCCTGACACCACAGAAATGAGCAGAAATTCTGGGCAAAGTTTATTTCCTGCACTTGTTGAGAGGCAAAATGTTTTCCATTTCTAATAATCCGAGTTTATTCTTACTTTGGTCATGAGTTACCACATCCTTACTAGACAGCAACAGAAACCTCAGCACTCCAGGGGTGTGTAGTTGCTAAATATCCCTACTGGTGACCCTGGCACCTTTCCTGGGCTGAAGTGGTCACAGAGGGCTGTGCAGATGCCAACTGCAGACCAGTGCCCTGTGAGCACTCAATTAGCCTGGCCATGCCTCCTCAGCCTCTCAAGCACTCAGTGGAAGTAAAATGCTTACATGATCCCTCTGCCTACGAGGCCTTGAAATCTTTAGGGGGCCTGGCTTTGCTGCCTGGTTTTCCATTGACAGGCTGATAGAGACATCACAAATCTCTCCAAAGGCCAGTCACTAGGCTTCTTTCAACATCAAAGGGTGTCAATGTTCACTCTGCCTCAGAGCCTGAGGCAATATAAATCACACATGGATATGTGAACTGAGTGTTTGAGGTTAAATTCTCTCTGTACACACAAAAATTTCACCTTGGGTAACTGATACTCTGGTGTTGTCTCCCCATCAACATCAAATATTTTCCGTAAATCACAATATCCCGATGGAAAACAAAGTTTTATAGATGAAAACAAAACAAAACAAACCACGAAAACAAACAAAAAACCAAACAAAACCCAAAACAAACAAACAAACAAACAAAAACCACACACACACACACAAAAAAAGAAGGATTAACTAGGGTATTGTGGGAAGAGATTATTTACTCATTTTAAATATACAGTGTAATTATCTTGGAAGAAAAGTCAGTTAATTGATGGGTTTTTGTTGGGCTCTTTCAATTCTCATGGTTAAACTCATGTTCCCTTAAACTGCACTGAGTCTCCAGTCACAGGGATGTGAACCACCTTCCCTACATCATCTCTGTCATCTCTGGTGTGTTTCCTCCTAAAAGCACTTGACCAGCTCGGGACTTCCCGTGGAGCACCCGCTCCCTACACCACTCCTCCCTCTCCCATCCGGTCATCCCCAGCTCGAACTGGGCTGCCCAGATGCCACCTCCTGTCTCCGGCCATCAGCTGGAAAAGGCGGAACTCCCGAGGGGTTGCTGTGGGGAGAGTCTGCTTCACCCTGTCTGGCACACTTGCGGCATCTCTGCGGGGAGTCTCTGCCACTTGCAAACAGGAGACAGGACAGCTGGGGCTGTCAGTAAATTACACTGCACAAAGATAGCTCCGGTGCCTGCCTGGCCTTCCGCAGGCAGGGCGCTGGCAGGAGCTCGATGGCAGTGCTACATCAGCACATTTGCACCACACCGCACCGCTGCCAACTGGCCCTGCCTGCTCCCGGCAGCAGCCGCAAGCACCTGGTGCTGCTGCCAAAGGACTCGGGCCAGCATCTTACAGAGTATTCAACAGATCCTCCTGCGGGAGAGAGTGCCAAGTCCCCGGGGCTTTTGCTGTTCCCGGGAAAGAAATGGCTATTAAATTCAGGCTGTTGGCTACTCGATAGCCTTGCTCAGCTCCCTGTATCTCATCTGCACTCTCAGCAGCCGCTTACATCCCCGGTTCGGTAGGGCAGGAGCGAAGCAGATGGAGCTCGGCAGCCTCTGCCTCCTCCCGCAGAGCGCGCAGCTCGCCCTCCCCACCGCCACGGCTGCTCGTCACACCGGAGAGGGATTTTTCCCTTGAGCAGACACCCAGACAGCCTCCAAGGCTTTGCACTAAGCAGAAACGGGAGCTGGGAAACTACCTGCCTTAAACGGTGTGGGTTTAATGAGATTTTTTTATGACCTCGGCAGTAAATTGCCTGTGCTCGGTATTGTGTTGGAGTAAGTAACACCCGGCAGAAATCGTAGCGAGGCAGTAATTGCGGAGTAGCTGTCTCAGATCTCCGTGCCATCAGGCAGGGATTTTCATTTCATACATTAGTCACAATTTGCATATAATCATAGTCATAGTTGCATATAATCAGTACATCCCTTTGAATGTGAAGGAAAAAGGGGTGAAAGCTGCCCAGCACTGAAGAAATGCATGGAGTCGCTGTGGGTTTTATGGATCTCCCTATCACTCCCAGCCTGCCGAGGGCTGCATTGCTACTCAAGTCACACACCCCTTAAACACAACCTCTGGATTAAGGCAGGGAAAATGTGTTTGCTTGTCCATTTCTGGAAGGTTTTAGTGAGCATTGGGTGGATTATACATCAGATTTTCCATTATTGCCATTGCCCAAGCTGCAACAGCAGATTCCCAACCATCCTAAAATGCATCCTAAAATCTTTTTTTCTGGAAAGCTGTTTCAAAGAAATAATGACTCCTCAAAGGGATGGGGGGAGCATCTCCCTGCTTTGCTCAGTGAAGCCTGAGCACATGCACCTCAGCAACACAAGTACCTCAGGAACAGTCATTTTTGTTCCTGGCTCCTTTCCTTCTCCCACCAAAACATCCTCCTGCTCCTCAGGATCATATTTGTGTTCTGAGTGATGCCAAATGCACCCAGCAGCTGCCCTGTCCTCAGATCTCTGAGCTTTTGGATGTCATATCCTGAATTGGTTTTGGTTCCTGATCCCTCCCGCTGTTCCTCACCGTCGCAGTCACAGCAGGAGTGAGGATGCGAGCCTGGGCTGTGGGATCTCCTTGGGAGCTTATCAGGACACCCCGGCAGGAGAGAGCCACAGCAGGGGCAGGCACCAACCCAAAAGGGAATTGCTTCTCTTGCGTGTCACAAAAACAGCCTGTGTTTTACCAGGAGGGGACAGGCTGGTGGCATTATACAGAAAGCAGCTTGAAAAGTCAGAGTTGATGGTCAGAAAAAATTCCTCATCACCTTATTTGAGGAGATACGCATCAGCTCAACCCTCCAAAGCCAGGAACCACAGCTAGGGAAGAACTATATTTGGGCACACAGAATCCTTTTTTTGGCACAACACTGTTAGAGGCAACATTTCAGGCTGTAACTTGGGGAATTGTGGTTCACCAGAAGCCTAAGTATTTACACCTCTTGTGGTCTGTGCTCTTGGATGTTCACTCTGAGCCATCACTCAGGCACCTCCACACCTCAGTCCTGCCACCAGCTTCTCACCCAGCAAAAGAGCAAGGCTTTTCCTGGGATTTTAAACAGCCTTAGAAGACCATCATGGGATTTTTCACTCATTTCTGTCCACTATTGTAAAATAATGATGTGAAAATCTTTATGTTTCAAATAGCACTTGTCTCTTTCTGGTTCTTTTTTTTAACTGCAGTCTGCTCGGCTGCAGGCAGGGAATGATTATCTTGCAGAAGTTGTACCTTGCCCATTGACTCGCTGGGCCCATCTCATGTCTAGCTTAAAATCTGCATAATGAGAAGAAAGCCATTTGCCTTGCGATCCATTCTCCTTTTCAAAGCTCCTCACGTGCCAGGTTGTTGTTTTTTAATCACACAAAATGGTATATATTAATGAGCTCTGAAGTTACATAAAGATAGATCTAAAGCATAAAAACACTAATATGCCCTGTAGCATTCACTGCTTTGAACATGGAATGGCATCTGTGTGAGAGTGTGATTGCAGGCAGCTATGGAAACCAGTGCCAAAAAATGAGGAAATGCTGAACAAGACGTGCAAGATTGGAAAAAAACTGGGAATTGAAGATATTCAATTTGCATTAAAAGGCCTAGCTCGCTAGCAGCCCAAATTGTGCAACTTTCTGCCTTTAAACGATTATTTTCTGGCATTCTACTGGCAATGTGGAGATTAGATTGTCTTTTCCCTGGAAGAAAATTTCCTTCTCCCTCCAGCCCCCAACAGAAATAAAGGGCAAGCCAGTTCCCAGGTCATTTGTGGCTATTCCAAATAGGACAAGTTTTGCAACTGTGGAAAAGTGCAAGGTCTTCCCTCATCTTTGCATGAATCCTGAGCATTTTCCTTCTCATTTCCAGATGGTGCCAATTAAGAGTAAGAACCCCTGCCCTAACGGTTGTTAACAAAACAAGCACAATCTGAAACTTTAATGAGTAAAACTAGAGCCACATCGTATGCCCAAGAGAAGCCAAAATGAAAAGAACGACCGCAGTTGGCAAACACTTGGGTGGCTGCATCTAAAATTCTAAAATGCTGGAGGTTTTCTTCCCACGTGTTAAAATTATAAAATGCTAGATTTTATTTTTTATACGCAGGACTGCCTTCTACTGCTCAATTCAGCGAGATTATTTATTATTAAAAATAATAATTTGGATAAACTGTTCTAATCAGTGACTGAGGCAGGAACACTGGGCCATGAGTAATTCATATTAGAAGGTATTTTTCTAATATATTATTGAGTTAATGTTACTAATCAGTAGTTGGTAATTAGGGTAGCATTCATGCTTTCTGAAAAAAGTATCAGATAGTCCCAGTTAGAAGAGATCACCATTGAGACATGGCTAAAACAACCATCTAGAAATGGAAGCTACACGAACTCTGACTGCAAACCAGATTCAGGGTTTATGTCATGGAGAGGAAATTAACGATTTTCACCGATTACCTGGGGATGTAATGGATGATCTGTCACTTGAAAACCTCACCTTGTGGGTAAGCATCTACCAAAGAACATTCCCACAGCTGTGTGCAACTTTTCTCAATTCACCGATTTCTCAGAAAAAGTACACTATTGATGTTTCAGCTCTTGGCTAGCAAAACTTACCCTTGCCCTGTTTTTGTAACCTTTTTCTGACTCTGCACAAATAAATCTTGAACTCTGGGATTTGTGGACCATGGTCTCAAGAGCCATCCTTTTGCTTAACCCAAAGTTAAAACTTCATGGAAGACTTTCTGACATAATACCCATGTCAAGAAAAGGTCTTTCTGACCATAGTCTGTAAGTCCAAAATGACCCATTGGAAATGCAGTTGAGAGGAGTTAAACCAAGTGAATATCGGATAATGCACAGCTTCAGCTTCAGGGAAGGGACAGAGGTGGGGTTGCCCTCCGTCCTTCCTGCCCTGTCACAGCAGTGGAAACAATGCAGTGGATCAGAAGAGGTGGAAACTAATGAAGGATGCAGAAGATAAGAGAAGTGATGTGGAGCAGACCAAAGGCTCATCTATCCCACTGATTTCAGATGTCTGACAATAAGTACAGGAAGCAGCAGGTATCACAGGACAGTATTTTTTGGCACGCTCTACCAGAGGCTTCCAGAACACAGACGCAAGGAAATCGTGAAGTGTAACACCCACCAGTTTCCAGCTCAAATCTCCTCCTTAAGCCTCTTCTTCTCCCCGCCCCGAAACCACCAAGCTTATAATATGGCTTGGGAAGCAAAGCAGGTGTGTTCCCAGACTGTCCTTCAGAGAAGAACAGCTGTCTGCCATGCCACCAGAAGATCCAGAGCAAAACCTTAAACTCATAACTCCCTCTGAGGGACACATAACTCCTCAGAAAATCCTCATTGCCAAGGAGTCTTCTGAGAAATTCATAAATGTCCTGTCAGTTCTGACAGTGAGGTGACTCCCTCAAGCTCAAATTCTGCACCAGTGTAAAGCCAGCTGCTGTGGGTGGCTAAACATAGGAATGGGGGGTCCTACAGCAAATCTATGAAGGTAAATGGGAAAGATCCTTTGGCTTAGGAGGAAACCTTGGGGTTTTGTCCACACACAAGAAAGCAGATTAATACCATGCACAGGGATTTCTGAGCCAGTATGAGCTGTGCTTCATACTGCAATCAAAAAAATTAGAGGCAGCAAAAGGTTACATCATCCAGGTTTTAATCCAGAGATACACGTACTAAAAATGTGGCACATGGTTAAATGCTTTGCTAGGTCAGAGACCTAATTTGCTCCCTGTCAGTAGAGCTGTTCTCTATCAGTGAGCTCTATGGATGGCGTTTGGGCTAATTACACTCTGCTCCTGGCCACTGCAAGAGCAAAACACAAGGCACGAATCCTCTGGCACTTCAAAGTGCTGTCAGCACTTTACAGATAACAGCAAATGATAACCACCTTTGTGTTTGAGGTCTGTGCTCAGGGTGGTTTCAGAGGTGATCAGATGTGGCAGAGAGATTTCTAAGCCAGTCAGGACAGAAAGATGCCCCAGATACAAATCTGGACTCAGAGTTATTTTTGTGCACTTTCTTACCTCACCTACACTTTCAATTTCTAAACATTCCTGTGGACCATCCCTCCCCAAACCTTGCACTTTAGTGCTAAACTGTGCTATTGCTGGGTCTGACTTTAGGCTTGCAAAGTACATTTTGCTCTTGCATGACTATTTTGCATTAACAATTAGCTCATTTGCATGCACCTACACAGTGCATGATGGTCATTCAGGTGCTCTCCTGCCCCTGGATTCACCCACATCTTTCAGGTGACTGGCAACCTGGCGAGGACGGGACTGTCTTGCCCCACTGTGGACACTGCCCAATTCCACTCCCCTCAAAAACAACATTAATAAAGCCACGATGCTCGTTGCACCTGCAAACCTGGCACATCACTGGGCATATATTTTGGGCATGAAATTCCAAAACTGCTTTGCCAACAGGACCTCCCTTACTTTGTTTTCTGAGATTCAGATTCATTTTTAAACCCAGCTGAAACATCTAATCAACCTCGCAATAAAAAATCTTCACTCACCTAAGTTATTATATTAATATTTTAAAGACCAGAAGCATTTGGTTAGGAACAATTACAGTTTGGTGGCTTGTCTGCCTTCCCTTTAGGCTCTCTAAGCTGTTCACTGCCTGACACGGCGCTGCCTCGCTGGGCGAGGGCCGCCAGCCAGGGCTGCAAACACTAGATGGCACTTTGCAGCAAGGAAGGTTAAGAGTTTATGCAAGTAAATGCAGACCTCATTTACTGCCCTCATTCACAGGGCAAGATATTTTGCTCACTGTGTCCTCACCACCTCCTTGGTTCTAATTCAGTGTTTATTCCGCTGAGAAAAATCTGATCTGTTCCCAGAGAAATTCTTGCCTCCATCAAAGGATAATGCCTTTCTGGTGGTGTGATTATTTCATGATGAGCCCTAGCTTCTATTCATGTCAAACTTTGCATTTTGTCTCAAGTTGGAGCATATGCAAGGAACATCTGTATGATAAGGGCCTGGCCAGATAATCCAAAAGTTCCAAATCTTCCTCCTGATTAAAAGACAAAACCAGACCCAGAAATGACTTTATTGCCATTTACCAAATGCAGCATTAGGAAATGAAGGTGCTGCTTCAGGTTTAGGGATTCCTCCTGCCTCTCATACCAGGCCGTGTCTGGCACTTCTTGGATCATTTCAAAGGGCCAGATGTTGGCCTCGGATTGTGCCTGGAATTTGTGGGCCCAAAGGGAGCTGAGCAACGTTGTGTTACAGCCATGCTGCAATAAAGCAGAGATAAAATGATCCAGCCTGACAGAATGGGCTCCTCCTTGGAAGAGTGACAGGGAGACATGCAGGTACCTCAGCCTCTCCTCTGGGTTGGCTGAGGACAAGGAGCTGCCCTTTCCCTGTTGACATCTGGGCAAGCATTCATGTGAACGTGGCTCCTTTTACTTATCCCTGTGGCTACACTGGAATAGTAACCCACAGCCAGCCTCAGCCTGCCTTGCAGAACAGGTACGTGAACACGGACTGGGGTATTCTCCTCCTCCTCTGGAAGCTGAGGTTTCACCCCGCCCTCTCCCAAGCCTGGCCTCCAGGCAGCACCCAGCCCAGGCCGTGCTCGGCCAGCAGGGCAGGAAAGTGGGATGAGGCCACTGTAAACAACTTGCTGCTTTATTTAGGTACAAGGGTAAATGGGCAACCATTACGGGCAAACACAATGAGTAGAAGGCTTAAGGCTGCCCTCAAGACACACGAGGAGCTGTAAGTGCCCCCTCTCCCAGCACTGGGTTCCTCTGCAGAAAGCTCGGTCCCTACAGCACCTTTGCAGGACTCCTGTGCAGGCTGCAGTGTCACAGCAGTGGCAGGACAGAAAAGGCAGAGGTGGCAGTGCTGACCCTACACCCAAAGGGCAGAAAGGCTCTCTGTGTCCTGAGTGCAAGGTACAAACAATGCACGATGGCTGGAGCCAGTGTCCTTCTTCACCTCCTCCAGACATCTCCTGGATAACATCCAGGGTAAATCTCCCACTAGTGCTACTTTACCTGTTCTGGAAATCTTTTTCATTCCTTTTATAGCTATTATTCCTTCATCCTTTTGACTGTCAACTGTTGCTACTCCCTGAGAGCAGCAACACTCCTGCCCAGCCTGATCTTTCCCAAGGTCTTTCTTAGCTTCTTTCAAAAAAGACAATGCACTTCCCACCTTTTGTAGCTTTATCCCTCTCTTTTAAATAAAAGATTTCTACACTTCTGAAGTCATCACCTGGATTATTTTTCTTTTTGTCCTCTCATCCTTTACTATCTCCTCACCAAGGGCAATGTTTCATTGCTTGGAAGTATTTCTTCCTCCTTCAGGTCACTCAACCAGACCCTCTTTTTTTCCCAGCAAAAAGTCAAAACCGCAGCTTGCTTTTACTCAAAGTCTCAGCTATGTGGTTCCTGAATTAACCAAATTGCTGAAGAGTTGATGACACATCTGCATAGTTTCCCTTATTTCAGAAAGGACTGGATCATTCTCAAAACCAGTTCCAATTTCCCATTGCCACCACAAATGTTGTTCTTCCCTAACTCAGTTGAATTCACATTATTCTCTCTCTCACTTTGGCCTGCTTTGACATCATTTCCCATCTCCTCAGACAAATTCCAGGCACATTCCGTAAGATTTCTGTCTAGGGACTGAACAGAGATTCATACAGCTGAGTTGTACCTCAGCCTCGCAGCCATGGTTAAACAGCACCAGTAACTACAAACACACTGCTGCTAGCCTCCACCATTGGCGTTGGCTTCACCAGCGATGGCAGAGACAATGAAACAGAGAGAGGACAACAGAAGGGTGCTGGCCTAGAGTCTGATGGGGCCATGGGTCAGCAGCACCAGTCCAGCATAGGACCAGCCTGGATAATTGGTTGGGAACAGGGAAAACTCCTACTTTTGGTTCCCCCTTGCAAGCATGACACAGCAGTTGGAGGTTGGCTGGTCCAGAGCCTCCTTGCTCTGGCTGACACCTAATGCTCAGCACCTCCCACCCAACACCCACACAGGGCCTCATCCTACACAGCCTCTGCTTAAAAAGCCCTCCAAGCCAACCAATCAACCAGCCAACCAACAACAGATCGTAGCATTTTCCTCCACTCTTTCTCATCAGACTATAAGCCCTATTAACCTAATAAAGATGCTTCAATCTCCTTTCAGTTCAGGAGAATTCCCCCCATTGTTCCCACAGAAATCTCTCGGGATGTACTGCCAAGAGTGTGCGTTTGCTGTCGCGTTCCAAGTTGCTTGAAATAACAAAGAATTATCCTTACAATTAAGATCAGACTGTACAATTTAGATACGTGCCTTAAAAGAGTTATTATTCTCTGCCAGAGATGTATTGTTCTTCCCCATTTAATTTTATTTACTTTTTTTAGTGGATGCAACAGTTATGCTGTCATTTATCGGAGAAGAAGGAAGCAGCAGCTGCAGAGCTGTGTATGTAAAATAAACACAATGTGTATGAAACTATCAGAAGCTCAGACTTCAAGGAGGAGAGGGGGAGGATTGCTTTTAATAAGATCTCATGTCAGTAAAGTTGTGAGATGGAACGGCAGGGTCATACCCTATTAAAAATAAGAGTAGGAACAAATTCTCTTATTTAATGGAACAGCAGTGCGAGTTGCGTGCATACAGACAGAGGCCTTAATTTAAAAAGTAAAAAGCAATTTGGTCATTCATGTTCAGACTTTGGGCACCGCAGAGCATGCTGAAAGCACTCATTTCTTTTTAACCCTTTGGCTGCAAGACCTGTACAGCATGGGGGAGGCAAAGCCAGGGTGTATTTATCCTTTGAACAGGACTGTTTTTCTCCCTATGGGGCTGTGCAGGCAGCTGGCTGATCCCAGGAAAGGCAGGTGGGAGGCAGGCCTCCTGCTCCCAGCTCTGATGCTGCTGGTCGTGTTAGCTTGGGTGAATCGTTTCACCCGCCATCAGTACAAACACAGATGCTGATGCTATCAAAGGCTGTTACTTGTTTATTTGTCTGTATTAAGCCAGTGACTGGGAACCCCAAGCACGAGAACACCCAGAGCAGAAAGCTGCACCAGAGCCAACTGCAGTTGTATTCATGACATGACATCGCATGTCATGACTCAAATCTGCCCCATCCCTCACACACAAGATGCCTGAAGTGCTCCAAGGAAATATAGGCACAGTGAAAGGCCTGTTCTAAACCTAGCAGGGACAAGCACAGACTGGCATTGTGGTCCAACCCCCACAGAGAAAGGGGGCAGTGGCTCTGGGGTGTCTGTCTGGGCAGCTACACCCCCACCCGTGTGCACATCACACCGTGTGTCAGAACCACCATGGGGCACCAGGACCACAAAATCAGGTTGGATGAGCATCCGTAACCCGGGTGTTTTATAATAAAGCTGCAAATTTCTTTTTAATAGCACTAGATTCACCCAGAGGTGATAACAGTAATCCCACACTCACTCCTGCGGTGTGTCAGTGTGTGTTCCAGCAGCAGGAGTGAGTGCAGGAGCTGCAGGGGCTCTGGTGACTCTGAAACAACCTACCTTGGTGGTATTTTCCCAAACGTGCTTACACACACACAGGTCTATTGTAGGCATTATTTCAGTAATAGCATAATTGTGCAAAATATGTAAGTATTTTCTGTAATTGTATAATCAGCATGTAATTACATAAAGGAGAAAATATAAATATTTATTAAACAGGTGAATGCATTTATTATTCAAATATAAATTTCAGTGGTAACTGAAACTGAGCCAGTCTGTACCTGTGTGTGTAATTAAAAGAGGATTGGAATTAAATATGTTGTGTTTGTATAAATACCTGATACACCTGAGGCCACCTTTGGGCTAAGAAATCAGTGACAACAGGTGGGAAGGCATCAGAAGACAGCAGAGGTGCAGCTGCATGAGAAGCCTGTCCCAGTTTGAGGGAGCTCTCTCTCTCCTCTGCTGAGAAATTAACAGCAGTAAAAGGAAATAGTTGGAGCTTCTGTGGTGCAGCTGCAGGGGGAGCCCTCCTGGTGCAAGGAGACCACAATGTCTGACTCTAGAGATTATGAAATCTCAGTCTGGACCTCTTAGACCCAACAACCTGACCTGATAAAAAGTAGTACAGAAATTCTGATGGAAAAGCTGTTAGATCTTTGACCTCCTTTCACTCCTGCTTCTCCTGACGTCAGCTGTAGTCAGCCACTGGAGGCAAAATTAGGCCTCTAGGGTTTTATGTCTCATCTAAAAGAGCCATATTCCAGAAAAACAAACCCATTAGCCCAAGCACCTTCCAAAAGAAATATTTTATCATATGGAGCAGCTCAGGGATTCAGCCTTCACCAAGGACTGTGCTTCAATCACAGATGGGATCTTGGGAACTGCACTAAATCACAGATGGTATATTTCTTCCTATAATTCACAAAATGTGCTTTTCCACTGCTTGCTGGGGGTTTTTTCCCTTCTCTGATTTTTATATTTTGCACATGGCAATTGCAAACATGGATACAATTTTTTAAAAGGGCCCTTGAAAACATTTTATTTTAATGATGCCTGTAATCTTTTCCTGTTCAGTAAATCTAACACCAAAATATCAATCTTTTCAGAAATTAAAACATACTTAATTTTAATAGGATTGCATTTATGCTTTATATGCCTTGCTTATTTATCTTCTGTGTCATTTCCGTTTTCTTGGATAAGCTCTACATTCCCTTGTTATCTCCTGAAATACTGCATCAGACACGAGCTACTGCCTCCACCGAGACAGAGCAGCTCCTGCTGCTGCCCACTCACAGGCCATGGACAACCACATTCCTACTCCTTACAGCCTGTGATAGCTAAATCCTGATCCAGGACCGGCTGAAGACAGCAGCAGAGCCCAAATTCACCCCATTCCCTTCTTGTGCTTGGCTGGGGTGGTGTATTCAAGCACTTTCTAAAATCCCCATGCAGTCAGGAAGAGGACGGAAGGAGGGAAGGGGGAGAAGGAGAGAAAGGAGCATCCCCTGGCAAATGACATTCTTTGGAGAAGCCTCCCTCTCTCTTTGTTGTCTATGTAGGAAGCCTAAGGCAGGCAGGTACTTCACCAAAGTTGGGAAAGGAATTTGGACATCCTCCAAACAACTTAGTCTTAAAACAACAGATGGAAATAGAGAGATATGGGGGTCCACAAGCAGTCAATGGCATTGTAATAGGAGTTTGCATAATACATGCCTGGCTCTGCACATCAGTGCATCTCCTCTTTCTAGCAGCTAAGTGACAGCAAAAAAACGTCAAAATTACATCTAATACTTTCCTGAAATTGCTTCATTGCTTTTCCATGTAAACTGCCGCTATAGCTGGCACAGTTTTTATTTGTTTGCTGGTAGGAGAGGAGGCCAGCCTATACAATCTGAGCAAGAGAAAAGGCAGCTATGAGTAAATCTTTCTGTTCAGCCATGATCCAAAAAGATTTAGAGCTCCACATGTTTATATCAGCACAGTAACAACTGGGCTCCTACCAGCATCAGACTGAGATCCAATCTCTGATGATCCTCTTCTATATCCATTTAACTTCTCTACTTCATTTGCTACCACAAGATGCTTGAATGCTGTTGTCATTTTGTTTCTGTTTTGTATTTACTGATGTTATCAGATATTACACTTCACTGGAGGGTCATCTAGAGAGCACTGAATGCCCTCTTCAATACCGAGCTGCTCAAACACTCATGTGCCAGCCATGAAGCCGAACAGCAAATCAAACCAAGATTCCATGCAAGGCAAGGGTAATCCTTCTGAATCAGCCTTTTCAAGAGTATTTCTACTACATACTAAATCAGGATTTAATAATCCTTCAGCACTGGTAAAAGATTGGGATTCCAATGACACCTAATCACATTCTGGCTGAGTAGGTGTTTGTAACCTCCAGACTCAGTGTCTTGTGCCATCTTCCTGACCTTCAGGAAATGCTCCAGCGATCCCCTGAGGTCACAGATTGTGATTTTGACCCACACGAGAGAAGCTCCAAATCCCACCATCAACACTTGCACCTCAGACGTGGTCACACTTATTAGTCTGATCTAATTGTGCAAAATTCACAACCTCACTTCAAATCCTTGCCAACACTCTCAGTGTGTCTCAGTGGGTCTCTCCTGTTGTCTTTTTTAGAGGAAAATTCATGTCTAACGCAAGGGCTCAGAGGGGTGAGGCTGTCTCAGATCCTACAGCACTCACTCACACAAACTCACAGCGCAGCAAAAACCAACATGGTCCCCCCATACAGGTCGGAGCAAAGACCCTGTGATCCATCTTTGATGGCTCCAGTGCTGCTGACAGGTAAATCAACAGCCAGCTCATGAGGTGGTCTCCTGCTTTCCGTCAATCAGGAATCACAGACTTCTCGCATTATGAGCTGCTTCTGGTTAACCATGTTTTGTGGTCAGAGGATCATCTTCCCTCCCCTCCCTCTGCTCCTCATTTAACCTATTTCTCTTGTTTGCCTCAGTTTTTCCACAGCCTCCCATGACTTGCTCCAGTATTTGAACACACATGGTATGAAATAACATTTATTTATGAGAGAGTTTTTTGGACTCTTCTGTATCCTGCTAATATGTCCCTTTCCCAAGTCTCCCTCAGGTAGAAGTGGTGCTGGACTACCAATCTGGTTGCCTTTTGGCTAACAAGGTGAGAAAAGACAGGATAGTGGCCAGGTATCTCCATTTTCCACAGATCCAAGAGGATAAGTTGCCAGAGAAAAGCCATGTATGAAGGGTATTCTTGTTCCAGAATAAGGCTCCCCATAAGGGAGCTCCACAGCTGGAGTGGATACTGCTCCTAGAATTTAATGCCCAAACCCTCTCCCATTCAGCCTTTATGAGGGTGAAGTGGTTATGAGCCTAAACGTTTTAGATGCAGTGAGTTTGTAGTCATGCCACACATGATTTAGTGAATAACTGATGCAAGGCAAAAAGATGGCAGAGCTCTGGGATCTAACAGCTGCACAAACAGGCTAGAGAATTTAAAATTCAGGAAGCTGTATCTCCAGGAAAGCATTTAAAGGAAAAAAAATCCCTAGTGCCACATCTGGTGGCATCAAATTGTCATTATGACATGGTATTTAAGTTGATTTAATGGGTTTATTGCCGAGTAAGAACCTTGGAGTTTGCTTAAACTACTGTGCATTAAAAGGATGTAACTCTTTAAATGATATTCTGACAAAGTACCGCCTAAAGAGTTCATTACGTTTCAGGAACTCACACGTATGTGCATCAGCATGTGTGTGTGTGGAAATAAAGAGATCAACAGACATTTGATCAAAAGCCACACATCTCCACACACATGTATTTCATGATACCCTACACAGACTCACACGTGTCGTCAATTCATTCACCCTCTCTCTGCCGCTATCTCCTACACATCATACATCCATACAGCAGGCAAGATTTCTGTCCACCTTAATTACTTCTCACTTAGGGCACTGAATCAATGGGTGGTTTTGAAACAAAGGATTCAGCTACTAAAAACAGCCTGGGAAAGTGCCCGGGAGAGGTTACTGATTATAGACAGCTTCTAAGAAAAGGTGTCCAGAAAAAGAAAAGGTTTCTCTGTTCTTGCTGAATATTTTTTATGTGACTTAGTGTTTCTCTCACCTTTAGTTCCCAGAACAGTTCTCATTTCCTCTGAATGTTCTGACTTATCTCAAACCCTTTCAGCTTGTTGATTTTAAATTCAATCTGGTTAATTCAAATTCAGGGCACGTCGCTCCTGAAGTCTTTCACCGTTTCTGATTGCACAGAACGAGGCTGTTAATGCTACAAGGCTTTGTCAGCCATGAACGGTGCAAACTTCTTTTTACACTTCTTCCTTTCATACTAGATAGACACAACACATCATGGGCCAGTCAGACAACCTTGTGTTGGGTGTCTCTCTCAGGGGGTTCTCTCTCTGACTGCACACAGAATCATAGAACCATAGAATGGCTTGGGCTTCAGGGACCTTAGAGAGCATCTTGCTCCAACCTCCCTGACAGGGGCAGGGGCACCCTGCACTAGACCAGGTTGCTCCAAGCCCCATCCATGCCTGGCTTTGGATACTTCCAGGGATGAGGCATCCACAGATTCTCTGGCCAACCTGTTCAGATGCCTTAAGTGAACAATGAGGATCATCACCTGTGAAATTGTATGATGGAGCAGATTTGTCCAACCGGAAAAATTCCTGAACAATTCCATCAAGTCACCATGAGCTTTTCCATCATCTGTAGCAGTTCTCCACCATCAATGCATTTGTCTCTTTACATGTGGGTAAACTGTCAAAGCACAGTCTGTCTCTGATAGTCAACGCCACATGCACGGAACAAGGAAATAAAAAGGGCAGTTTCACTCTGTTCCAGGCTGAATTTGCTCTTTAGACAGCAGAAGTGGCCCAGGCAGGGTGACATCAGACCTCTGCAGTGACATGCCTATGCTGCTGAGGAAGAGACATGTCTGCTTCAAGGTGGGGGCTTCTGCTGCTGATCCCCTCCCTGTGATACCCTCAACAGGTCAGGGCTCACTCTCACCAACAATCTGCCCTGTAACACTTTGCTACCTAGTCACAATTCCGGCTATAATTTCTACATATGTATTAACAACTTTTATTTATTTTTCTTTCTTTTTTTCCCTGGCAAAATCCACCTCTTACAAAGCAGGAGGGTAGCTGAAGTTTGTTCCTTCTGAAAACAAGTCAGTCTCAATTCAAAATCAGAATGGGGTCTTCAAGAGCCAAAGGGTCATTTTTCTCTCCTTTTTTTTTTTTCAGGAAGAGTTTGATAATGAATAATTGGAAGAGGGAAAAAAATCACCTCAGGTTGTATATTGCCACTTCCTCTTGCATCGTGGTTAATGTAAACCTTTGATTAGCCTGCTGAAGAGACCACACATTCAATAATTTGAAGCAAAAGGTTAATGGTGTTATTACAACTATTATCCCTTTTAAAATCATTATCCTCTTGTTTTTTATGTCTATATTACCTTCACCTTTCCATGAACCCACTTTACCAGCTGTTTCCCTCCATCATAAAGTTTGCTGAACATCATCCTAGGAAAAGGATAAATGCCATGTTTTATCAATCAAGCCTAAGGGAATTCTCAGTTTCTCATAACCCAAACTGTAAAGGGAGATTATTACAAAGTTTCTATTTTGATTTTTAAATTCACCATGAGTGAAATACATACTTAATGTCAAGGTGCACAGTGTTGCAATTATGACACCATTTTTCTTGAAAAGTTTTACAGATCAGCAAAGTATGACAACTGAAGACTTAGAAGCAACTAATCAATTATCATTAATTTTAAATAGGTTCTTCATCTGAAGGACAAATAGCATCTAGAAAAATACACAGAATGACTAAAACAAAATATTGAAAACGTGATAACCAGCCCCATTTCTAAAGAATCTTCCCAACTCAGCTCCAAAATCCTAATAACTTTCAGGCAGACTTCTATCCCTTAAAGTTGAAAATGTGAATTAACTTCCTAAAACTTTTAAAGTGAGATTGATTTCTAAATCCATGGCAGTGTCCCAAAGGCATCTAAAAATGCTCCTTTTTTCTTCAGAGACACTAAGATTGCCTAACTTCAGTCTCCTCAAGTCAGTTGCTCCCTCGACATTTCAACTAAATCTTTGCTCTTTGTAATTAACTTCCTAGTGCAGTTGTTTTACACTCGGCATCTCCTGTCTTCCATTTCTCCATTTCTCAGATCCTGTGGGCACCAGCAGTCAGTGCCCCCATGAGTTACACACTTAGCCCAAGTCTGAACATTGGACCTGGAAGAACTTGGATACACAGAAGAAATTTCCAGTGAACCTAATTAAATTTTTAAAAAATGAAGTGTGAAGGGAAATTAAAAGCCTTAAAACAATCAAATTTTATAAGTGCTCAGACTTCATTATGCCAAATAAAATGATCACACTCTTCCTGAAATACGAAATTTGAAAAGAATCTGTTAATGATAATGCCTCTACATGAAAATTCATTCTTTCCAGAATGGCAATAGTGCAGCATTTACTGAGCTCTTAGTAAAATAAATGAAGTGCTCTGTGATTGTGTCCTTTGAACACAGAAAAATACAGGTAGCGCATACTAATGTTTTCCAACAATAGTGTCTATCAGAGAAAAGCTGTGATCTCTGCAGATACTTAAGCAGAACAAAATGTAGGCTCTGCCTATGCCATTTTTATAATCATGGATGCACAGCAGAAGTTAATGCCTGTATAACTCAGAGCACTGATGGCAGCAAAAGTTAGACATTTTCTTTTTCTCTTTTTAAAATTTGGAACGTTTTTGCTACCAACTTCTGAGTAGTAGTTCACGATAAAGAAAGGGGAAAATTTGCCACATGAAAGATGTAACAAGAAGCAAATTCCTATCACAAAAGTCCTGTGATTGACATGATCTTGTCATTATCATTGAAAATAATCTTCTGGTGTGCTATAATGACAAGAGGATGTGTAAAGTTATTCTGATACAAGAAAAGCCTGTGTACATTCATTGATCCAAAGAATTCTAATTCATTCTGTGAAAGATAAGAATCACAACAGCAGGCAGTTTAACATCCATCTAGCCCTGTATCCTGGTTCTGACAATGCCTAATATTTCATATTTCAGAAGAAACCGTAAAAATAGCTTCTTCATTGTGTGCATGTCTAAAAATGAAGAGTATTAATGGTGTCTTCTTATCTCTCAGGCTTTTCACAGCCAGCTGACCACTGGCAGCTTCCACAACAACAGTTACCATGGCAAGTGGGTTTGATGTGTTCTCTTTTATACTTTTCTTTTATATTTATGCATATATGTATAGCTGTGTGGCTATAACATGGCTATAACACATAGATGCATGCAATAATTGAAATTATAAAGTACTAACCTTTTCTTACATCTAAGGATATGTTGTGTACTTTAAAAGGAAATACAGGGCTAATGAGCCACGATGAGTTCAGCTTTTTCATTTCTGTTTTAATCTCAGCTTGAATTGGTTACTGATAAACTTCTCCAAGAAATGTTGAAATATTTTAAAATGTGGTTAAACCACTAGCTGTTTTCAAAAGCCACCAGTATAAGCACAGACTCCTGGGTTTTGGGAAATGGGCATCATGATATGAGGCATAAAAGATTTCAGTTCTTCAGCTTACCAAAGCAAAGACTGAGAGTGTGATAACTCTTGATAAGCATCTAGAATAATTCTGTAATGGGAATGATTCAACTTCTTACAAAGTAGCAAAAAAAAAAAAAAAAAAAAAAAAAAAAAAAAATTTAATTTTTAAAAAAAAAAAAAAAAAGAAGAAGAATTTACTATTTAGAAAACAGTAATTTCTACCTTGAATTAAGACACCATTGCCTTGAAGATGAAACTGTAACTGTTGTTACAGTAGGGACTAGAGAGAACCTGTTACCATGTCTTGGCACATTAATGGCAAGATTCCATATCTTTCTAGAGTGTTTGTGAGAGTCTTTGCTTGTAAGCACATGAAGGGGGAGCAAGATGCGACTCAAAAAGTCCTGCTCTCCACAGGGCTGAGGAAATTATTTGAGAGAGGTTCAGTTTCACTTCCATCACAGGACACACTCGTGGAAGGCACAGCTCTATCCTAAGACAATCATTATAATCAGATTTTGTGCCTTTCAGCATGATCTGTTTGCCCATAAATGTAAGGACTTTTCCCCGCAGATGTGTCAATCAGCTTCCATCACTGGGGGTGTTCTATCCCCCTCCAAAGCACTGGAGCCAGGAGCTCCATGTCTTCTCTTGGACACCAAGAACATCCTTGGTTCATCCAATGACATGCCTTGCTTATGGGTCCAAGGTTAATCTGGTCACCAGGTTTTAGGGGAAGATTGCTAAAAAGTTGGAATGTTTTGGGGTAGCCATGCTTTTCTGCCCTCTTCTGCCATCCAGGGTTAATTTCCCTCTCCAGACCCCTCACCAGTGACAGTGCCCTGCTTTCACTTGTTCCTCTCCTGTGCTAAGCACTGCTTATAATGGTTAAAATACTGTCTTAGGCTTTAAGCTTGAGAAACAGTATGCAAGGAAAACCTGCAGTAACAGTGTTTTATCCTGGGTTATCTTGACTAGATGGACTTTGAGCAGTTACTATGAAACTCTCCCACAGTCTTATGAGGAAAAAGGTTCCACATCCTGGAGCAACTTTGGCTATTCCAGGCATAGGAGGTCCAGTATCTGAATGCATCTGTACAACTTTCCTAACATCACCTTTCTATCTTAATATCCCACAATCTGACATCAGGCAGAAGCATCTGAAAACACACACATCTTAAGGACAGGATCACACTGTGTTTACACCTCAAATCATGCTGAAATAGCAGCAAAAGCCAAGTAACCCTGTTCTAAGTAAAAGCACACATTCCCATCAGCAAAGCTCCACTGTGATCCCAGGCCCTGTCCCGCCCATCGCTCGTGTTACCTCAGGCTGCTGACTCCACTTTTCATCCATTGTAGCTCTTACTCTACATTCCCTTTTGGCATAAAGCATTCCATTATCTCCATCTCCTGCTGAAGTAATACCTTTCCTAAGCCTGGGCAACAACAACAGCCCAGGTTGTGAAAAAACAGCTTCATGTGGAGCACCTCTGCATCTGCAATTGCTGTGTTGCTGAACCATGTGACAAAGGTGATGGCTTCACCCAGATGCTTCCAGTAAATTTCTGACTTGGAAAATTCTTTACAAAGATTGTGGATATGCCACCTCTGTTTTCTCAGAGTTATGATCCACATCATTGCTTGGTGTGAACTTGTAAGGCTAAAGTGGCACCACAAGGCTCACATTCCTGTTTACAGGAATGCTCTGCCAAGAGGTGAGTTCAGATCCAGGCATGCATTTCCCTGCAGTGTGAGGTTTCCTGGTATGAGATTCAGGTTCATCCCAAGTTCACATTTTTTCAGTTTAAATTTTTTCAAAAAAGCACTTCACAAAGACCTCAAACCCTCAAATTACAGCCCATAGTAGGAACCAGCTAAAGAACCCAAACGAGTCTGTTAATTCCCCTTTTTCTTTCTGGCTTCATTTCCGTGAGCTGGAACACCAAACCACGATCCACACATGAATAATGCAGCTGCTGTTTAAGAGTTGATTCAACAACAGAAATTTGTATCCTCTCTCTGTGTCAGATATTTATAGGAATATTCCTGACCACCTTGCTTTGATGTCACTGAAATGCAGAGGGGTACATGATACAATTGTAGGAAGCTCTTCCTCCAGAGAAGCACTTCCAGAAGGCCACTCTAATTGTGCAGGAGCCACAACCCCAATAAATCTTCCTGTCCTCAGGGGACAGCAGGATAAAGGGAAGTTCTAACCACATTCATTATTTTTCTCTATTCACACTCCTTGCAAAGCCTGTAGCAGCTGTAAACATCCAAAACCACCCTGGAGCAGTCCTCTGCTGCTCAGCTGAGTGCTGGATTTAGATCACTTCTATGTGCAGGAACGAGCTGTAACAGATCCTGCCCTCTGAATCACTATATAAATATTTAAGTAAACAAGAAGTCACTCAAGTGTTTTCTTTACCAGTGCATGAAACAACACGATGGTCCCTCACAGGCTGGGATGCAGTCCTAGTGCACAGAACTGGTGCACTGGGGACCTTTGTCCTGTGGGCCTGCTTGGTGCTGCCACCTCATGAGGTAACAGAGAAGGTCTTGGCTCTGCACTGCCACTGGAAGTAGAAAGGATCCCCTACAGTTTTGCACCACCACCTTTCCCTCGGCCCCAGCCTCTGCAGGCAGGGACAAGACGTAGCTCTCCCAGCCCTTGGAAGGTGAGGATGGGATATGTGGCACTTGTGTGAGCCAATGACTCAGTGCATGAGCCTTGATGGTTTGGTTCTCTGACAGCAACCTCATGCAACCTACTCTGTCCTTCCTCTGCCTCAGATTTCTACATGGGCTGCCCTATTCTTATTTGTGATTTTCCATTTTCCAGACATAACCTTGAATTAAGACTGGTCTTTTGGCCTTCAAGGCAATTGTGCTTTGTCAGATTGGATTGTGTGAACTAACACCTGCCCAGATAAAGCCCTCAGGTTCCTGGGTCAGTATCTCACTATTTGCTTTTCTCAATGTACCACATACAGCACAACCCTTAAAAACACCCTGCCTGGTATTTTACACACTGGTTGTAGTGACATATCAGACTAGTTGGGCAGCAGCACTTGGAAAAGCATCTCTGGCTGCTCTCAATCTCTGCTCTGTAAATGTCACTTAATTGTCTAAGAAAAATTTGGCTGACCTTTCAATTACTGGTAATAGAATAAAAGCAATAAAAGCCTGTCCATGACAGCAAGTGTCACCAGGACCCATTCGTCGCCTTCTCGTGCTGATTGGGCAGCCAGAGAGAATTCATGCCTCACTCAGGGCTGCATTTCTGGCACAGTGCTGATAAAGGAACTCGCTGGTAAAAGGCCAGGAACTAGGGAAAGAAAGGAATTGTCTCTCATCCCTCTCTGTCCTGACTCCATAAACAACTCCAGAAAGGATTTCTGGGTATCTGGGACAAAAAGGCCTTATATTCTGAGGGGGTTTGTAGAAGCCTGTAATATCTGCTTTCAGGGGTAAACATTGCTCTCAGCCAACTGCTTCCTAACATCTGTCAAAGCTGCTGAGATAGTCGAAATTCTTTGCAGATAAAGAATGAGGTAAATGGAAAAATCCCCCCTCCCATGCAGAAAAGTCAGGATGGGGTTTGCACACTGATCACTAACACACATCCTGTCTAATGGCTCTTCCACTGAACTCAACTGCAGCTCAGACACTGGGTTTTTGCTCGTTGTGTTTGGTCCTGGCTAAGAAAGACACTTGAAAGGATGTTACAGCACAACAATTTCAAATAAGAACTCCAATTTGTAAATTAGCTGTTAGCAGCTCTCATAAACACTTCCCCAAGTCCTCCTCCAGTAGCAGAAATAGCTCTTCACTCTAAACTGCCAGGCTATTGATTAAGAACAGAAAGGCTTAGTTGGCAAACTCCTGGTGCCTGACTCATGATGAAGAGCTGTGTCTCAGCTCCCTTCAAGCAGGAAGAAGACAGCAAATACTCATCAAGTTTCTCACTTCCTTCCCAGTTACAGCTTCTTGAAAAACAGAAACCTTTTTAGTAGAAGAAGCTGTTACTGAGACCATTTCTTATCTTATATCTTCCACCTAAAAGAAGGACATATCATGTGTCCTTCCTGTTGTGGAAAGTTGGAATCAATTCTGTACTTTCCAAAACTCCTCTGGCAGGTTCTGATAGCCCTGTTTTCAATATGTGCACTGAAATGAGTTAAAATATAATTACTGCATGTAGAAACTATCCATCTAAATTCAGTGACCTGACCACAGCAGTCATTTCTAAACTAACCAGCAGAGCCAGGATATTACCAGCTACTGTAGGAAGATGTTCTCCCAGTTCCTTTCTCTTCATGAAGAGTCGGTGATTATTGCTAGACCTGTGCACTGCTTTGTGGATCCAGTAAGACCTTTCTTTGTATATTCTTTACTCTTACAAGCTAATTTTTGCATTATTTAACAGGAAGCTCTTTCTTACAAAGTCCTGAATAAAGTGGCAAAATAAGTGGAATGAAATTGGGTGAATCAAGCATGTTAATATATCTCTCAGTCTTTCACACCAACTCCCACACTCAGATAACCAGTCACACACAAACACCCACACTCACACTGTGAATGTTCATCTCCTCTTCCTTCCTTCTGGCTTGTCAGAGACTAAAACAGTCATGTGGTGGTTTCCACCATTCATGCTACGACGTCACTGTGTGGTTCAGTTAAAAAAGATGGGGAGATGAGAAAACCAATTGCTCCATAATAATTGTAACAAGTTCTGGCTTTTGAATCTTACTGGAAAAAAAAGAGATTTATTAGAGGGCAAACAAACATCTGGAGCAAGTATCACCTGACTGTGACAGAATGTTCCTATTAACTGTGTCCTCTACAGGCTAATTGCTCGAGTTAGTGAAGCCTCCCAGCTCTCTCTAATTCTGGGTAATGTTTTGTTTCATAAGCAATTTGCCATGTTTATTCATTTCCCTATCTAGCTCATTTGCACTTGCAAAGAATGAAAGGGAGGCAACGTTTGAATGGTCTCATAAACCCATAAGAGAATTAATTACTTCTATACAGGATCTAATTCACGTAAGAAAAAAGGAGTTGAGGGATTTGGATTTTTTTTCCTTTGTATCATACTCTCAAAATCAGTCTGCACATACACACATTGTACCTAATGAAATTCATCAAATAAGCAAATATTCAGGCTGCACATCCAAGCACAGTCTCTTGGCTGACTACAAAACTAGCCTGATACTTGTCAGTGTGAAAAACTTCATATAAGGAAAAGATTTATGCAAAAATTGTCAAGTCTGAGTTTAATTGAACTAAAAGAAAAAACCAAAATAGCATGATTTTATACACCACAATTCCCAACTACAATACAATGTTTGCAGCTTCCATAAAGAATTCTTTCAAAAGCACAAAGGGATGTGAACAGACAACAATTCTTTAAGTATTCAATCAACCATCATCGTTACAGTTATTTTCTGTACATAGTTTTCATCACAAGCTGGGGAATGCATGGCCAAAGGTTGAAACATAGCCTGTGAATTCACCCCATCTGAAACCACATTCCTTTTACCCAAGTTACTATTGATTAACACGGATATGCATATAAACCTGTAGCCAAAAAAAGGTGTCCCAAAAGCCTACCTGGCTCTTGGTAAGGATAGGTGCTTCCTCACAGAAGAGACTCCAAATGTGAGGCTACATTTCATAGGACACACAGGGAGGTCTGAAGAAGCCTAGCGTTATTGGTTATTTAAAAACCAAGGGTGTGAGTGTGGAAGACAAGTTTTTCTAATTTCAGTAATTAACTGAGTCAGCTGGGAAGCACCAGGCCGGTGTTTTGCAGCGCCCCAGAGGGATGGAGGAATGCAGGAAGATGCAACTGTCAGAAGCTTCAAGCAGACAGGTGACTCGGACTGGGAAATGACTCCTTGGTCACCGTGGAACTGCCGGCAGATCATCCACCACACACACATCCAGAAAGATGCACTGCTGCCAGCCTGGGCCATCACAAAACACAACAAGGTCAAGAACAGCATTAATTGCAGTGTATATCTAGTAGAATCAAAGCATTTCGGTTTGTAGCATGTCTTGGGTTGGCTGGAGGTGGATGCAGAGCTGTCACAGCCTCACCACTATCAGAATGATGATTCTGGCCGCGCTCACTCATACAACTCATATATATTCACCACTCTTCTACTGTTTGCTGAGGTTTCCTGAGCTTCTATTTCTAAACATAACAGCAGAACTTTACATTTATTCGTGTGGATCAATCTTCCAAGTGTTACCCATGGATGATGCGCTCAGGTGTGACGCACACAGCCGGGTGCACACATTTTGCTGCCCAGGTACAAAGCAGAGTTTTGGCAGCAAGTTCTTTAACCAGGCTGTTTCGTGCTTTAATAGGTGCAAAAACGCACAGTATTTGTGTAGACACGAGGTTTCCACGCTGTCCAGGAGTGGTCACTTAAGAGCAGGACCACTTCACCTCCTGCTCCTCAGTGGGGCAAGAAAGGGCTTAACATAGGCAGGTAAGCCGAGGCAACCTCCAGCAGCACTACATAGTTTTTCCATATTTAAAAGCCCCAGCCACCCCAGCTGTCAGCGGGAGCGGCTGAGACCGACCTAGCACAGCGTTACCTCCCTCCCTCCCATGACAGCACCCGAGGGACACGGAAAGACAAGGTTTCCCCTCAGCGCGGGGTCACCAAAGGCCCATGGCTCCCTCACAGCGCAGGCGGGCAGTGACCAGAGGAAGCAGCACGGCGAGGGACGAGACCGCCGAGCTCCCACCCTCAGACACCTCACAGAGGTCGAGGGCTAAGGCGCGTGATGAGTGTGAGGGGTGATGGTCCTGGCCCCGCCCCCGGCCCCGCCTCAACCCTGTTTACCCACAGGCTGTGCACGTGGTGGCCGCGCCGCGCCATTGGCCCGCGCGCCGGGGCC